>JAMKCH010011287.1:0-27905 GCA_023653785.1 Ophioderma brevispina | reverse complement strand
TGAAATGAACAGAAAGTAAGTAAAAAGTCAATCATTATAGAGTCAGAACTCATGATGAATATCTTTAAACAGGGATTTTTAAAAGAAGGGTAAGGTGAGGAAACTGGTTTAATAAGGTCTGGAAGTCGATTCTAAAGAGACGGAGCAACAAGATAGAAAGGGATCGATTCCCCTATGGATCGTCACCGTCCGTGGTACAGAGAGTAGAGACCGGTGTGTGGGAAAGCAGATCTAGTTACTGTAGGAGCCATGTTCCGGGCTCCATAGACGATAACGGAAATAAAGCGTGAAACTAATGTGCTGGAAAGAGGGTCAACTGAATCGATTGGTGCCCATTGTCAGCTTTTACTCGGACTATGAGTACGCAGGTACAATAGGTTAACTTCTCACCGGTTTGCAGATCGTAAATCACGAGTTGGTTTATATGCCAGAAGATCTGATGGGTAAGAAGTGGCACGTCAATTGGGAGCGATAAACATAAACAGGTATTAAAAGCCAATCCTTGCTGAATATAGTTAACACAGTGCAAATTTTAGGAGCAGGTGGTATAATATGCTCCCTTCGTTTTATGTGGGTAACAATCCGAGCCGCAATATGTTGTAAGCGACTGAGTCGTTCCATTTATCTTAAGTGTACTGGAATCAAAAAGAAGAAGAATTTCCTTTTTTCCTATATTAGAGATGAAGTACAAATGCATGTGCACTAGTTGTTCAGTGGTATTATTATTGAGATATTTACGGATAAGTCCAATGTTTCTTATATAGCATGAAAAGAAAAAAAATGGTGATATGAGAATATGGTCTTTTAAAGTCGATGTCGGCATTAAAGATAGTGCCAAGGTTGCGGATTGTACTATGCTAGAAGAATATGTGCCACTTTCCTATTTGAAGATGAGGAATGGCGAGTTTTGCACGTTGATGTTGATGAATGACGACTCAATGTGGGCAGTTGTTTTTTCTTTGAATACTGCTTGTTTGTCTTGAATTACTGATTGATCCGCTCTTAAAACATTCACTTGAAGTCGGATAAGTAATGCTGCAAACTTTGACTTGTTGAGAGTCAACTTGCGAAAAGGCATTCATGACTTTGCCTTATACATAATGTGTCGTATATTATTAATGAATCTCGCATGCATCATGTGTATCGTTACTCTCATTTAACGTGTTTAATGCTGAAAAAAAAAAAACAAAAACCCCCCGTTTTTTTTTCTGCAAGGGAATTAATAGGTTTTACTTTTGGAAATTTGCTTGGCGTGATCTCACCATAATAAAAACGGTGTGGCGACAAAAGACCATTTGAAAAGCCTACTAGAAATTAGGTAAGTGGTTACATTCGAGCTCCAAGTACTCACTACTAAAATTTATGACATGTATTAAAAAGGTATGACGAGGTCTGAAAATGGGCAAAAGTGAATACTCATGAGAACGCATAGAAAATTAGATAATTGGTAATACTTGAAACTGATAGATAAGTAGTGAATTGGTATTTGCAGCTCAGCTTATTTAAAAAAGTACTTTTTAATGTAACAAGATTGATATAGGGGTTCCATAGGAGGGTGGGGTGCAGAGCTTTTGATTACCTGTGTGTAAGAGTAGCACGAATATACAAAACACATTCTTGGATCAGGCAGAATTTCGGTGTTCTTAAATACATGTTGGCGTGGACCCCCTCATATTACACAGGAGTTAGTAAGCCCAGGTGTGTGAACCATTTCGTAATGCATTGCAAGATGCCTAACGTTTTTTAGAATTTATATATAAAAAAACGTCGTATTGGGATTAATGTTCAGAGTTTATGGACCACAACAGATTTCACGTTCATTATAAAAAACATCTTTAAGTACTTTATAGCGCTTTTTGGATGCTAAAAATAGAGAATATGGTTTTTTGTGGGATCACATGACCCTATTGGGGATGAAATTTCCCAAAACTGGTGCATTGTTGGGATGGACTCAATACACCTCTGGAGTTAACCATTCAAATACAGAAAGCGCAGAAGCGCCATTCAACGTGGACTAGTGGCCCTATGAGCATTACGATATTAATTATGGCTTCAAATCGGAATACCGCAATATAAAATTAATGGATGCATTGATTTTCCATCTAACTTTAAACAAGAAGAAAGCCATGTCCAGGCGCGGATCCAGGACGGGGCGGGGCGCGCGCCTCACGGTTTAATTCTGCAATTCTTGATTGCAAAATCAGCCCATTTTGAGCTATTGGGACCAGTTCCAGCCTTTCAGCCCCCCCGTAATTTTGACTTTTCAAATCACTGGTCTCCGCCATTGATGTCAACGGGTTGGCGGCTTTAGCAGAGAGTTAATGTACGGCACAATCTCACGTTGTAAAAGATTCAAATCGCCGACCTTTGTCGTTCTAAAATAGATTAATTTCCAACAAATACCAATATACCCAATTAAGAAGAGGGAAAAACAAGCTTTAAAAATCAATGTTTTCACGAGTCAGACAAAACCCGCGATTATAGGAAAGCACTGAAATACTGCCTCAAGTATGAATGTGTTTTATATTATCGGGCGTTATTCAATTTTAGGCGATCATAATGATGCACTCAAAACCATATCAGTTTTTTTGTATTTTTAAATTATTTCACTAAAAATGCAACAACAATGCGAAATTCAACATGTTAAAGTGGGGTGTTATGTTATTAGAAAGTGGGCAAAGTTCGCTAAGAACCAGTCACATTCTTATCGATCACTATAAACTGTTACACGTCAGTAATTAATGGGCGTGTATCAACAGTGAGAGTCAGTCGATTAAGTCCATATTGTATGGAAGGGCTTGTTCGCGAGCGGAATTCAGATTCGGCATTCTTTTTTGATATACTCTTATAAACTTACCTTGAACTTCGGGTGATCTTGGACTAGCAACGCGTTCTTAAGTTTACTTCTACAGAAGGTACATGTATACTCTATTTTTTTTTTTTTTTTTTTAAATTGTAATTAATAAGTTAAACTGCAATTTTTAACATAACATAGCTATATTTATTTCTCAGTCTTTAAAAATATTTTAAATTGGCGAAGTAGCCTAAATTAACAATGGTTCTCTCGCGAATTCAATGCAGTTTCTTTTACAGTCATCAAAAATATATAACGATTGATTACGTGTACAGAATAAACGATACATAAATATTTTTTCTAAAGTCACGTATTCGCTGTCCAATAAAGGACATTGCCCAATGTGGATGTCTTCTTTGAAGGTTGGAAATTTGAGGACATAACAAATGCATGTGTTAGAGACGGTGTTTGTATTGTGCAGATTGTTTTTCAACCTTTGTCAATAATTAAAAGTTGATATATTTTACATGTATTTTATGTTCCGCCTGGGCCCCATCTTATAACATGGCACTGAATGAGACCCAGTCCAAAAGAAAAAACTAAACAAAAACGAATGGATTAAAGTGGGATCACACACGGATGACTGCGAATTTAGGTATTTGCTCCTGTAGTAAAGTAATAAAATTTTACAATTTTTGTTACAAGAAACGATTCTCACTTCAATCGTTCACATGGGTCTATTATTGGATATAAACTTTACTTTAGTGTCAAAATCATAATTTTCACATTTTCAGTGACGCCTGTTATGTGGAATCTCTCGTTGCAACTTAAACAGGGTAACATTTTAAAATGTTCCTCCGGGGTTAAAATGTATTATAGACATGTTTATGGTCCTACGGACAAGAAGGGTATAGTTTGCTATATCTCAACCGCTTGTGTGCACGAAGGGCAAAAACTACTCAAGGTCATCATGGGTAAATACATTTGTAATGATCCGCTTTTGGTTTCATAATTGTTTTCAAATTAGTTTCAAGGGTTCGTACGGGATTGTTATAACAGGAAATATACATTTACTTTATGTAATTTCAAAGTTTTTAGCATCGGCTAGAGTGCTGGTCCCCCATATAACCTGTGGCTCTCTGATTATTCCACCATAATTGTATACCCCAATCAAACAAAATTATAACATTTATTTTACATAACATCCCCACAGCATGAAGAATTTGGACCTTTGTGAAAAGATCTGTGCATTCTAAAAAAGTTTTACCCCAGGATGACCTTGAACCATTTTAAGCTATACGGTGTTAAAATTTTATTGTCCTAGTTATAGCAAACTATGCCTTTTTAATCCTGAGGACTGCAGGTGAACATGCACCTTTTAACTCGACCGAAACGTTGTACAAACTTTCCCCTATTAATTTACCCCCTTCCCTATCTCAAATGCTCCCATGGATGACAAAGTTGGCATCATCGAGATTTGGAATCACGCTCATTGTTGCCCGACCCATCACAACTTTTGTGCATCTTTTGTTGTAGGTCATATGGATATACCGCTTGGCATTCAAAACGGGAAATACCAAAACGGTTGTAACATGTGTAAAAACAGGATATAATACCAATTGGCACACTGTATTTTCATCCATCCCAGACTCTACCAATGGATTTTGAGTTTAGAGGGATCCAAAATAATAATGCAAAAGTGGACCTTGTTGTACATAACACTATGAAGTGTGTAAATATAATTTAAGCCCCACATTGCACATTCCGTTGATGAGCTTCTTTTCCTTTTTTCAAATGTCATGTTTCGTTCCTTGATTGTTTTTTTTAAGTAGGGGAAAACTTTTTAAATTGAAACATTTTGGGGCTTTTTGACGTATCCCAGATACGCCTTTGTGAATCGAATTATTGCTATTTATCGGTAACTTTCACAATTTAAACAATAACAAATAAAAAGGTTCATTGTGTTACAATTCCTGATCTGTTTACGTAGTTCTGCCAATTAAAACTGAATACTGCTCTATTCGCCCTTTCGACTATTTGTGTCGAAATTCACGTTTACATGTCTATAGACGTGACATAAAGAACTAGTATAATAACAGGTGTCACAGTACGATCGTTATTCAAAGAGTAAACTAACACTACCAAGGGACTGAGACAATACCTGACCAGGTAACATGTTGGCAGCCATCGAGCCATAATGCACTCTTTCAACGCGTTTTATTTATGTAACTCTGGATAGAAGCTGGTTGACGTACTTTTCTCTAAGATCTTCCAACGCGTCGCCAGAAGGAAACTAATGAAAACATTTCATGTAAAATAATTAAAAGTACTGCGTTCGGTACCAGCCCCGTTTAATAACGCCCTTCAATAAAATATTCCTTATGTCTCACCCATAGACCCATACTTTTTGGTAAATCTTCCATGCTAGAGGGGCTTTGATTGGGTTATTATTTTGATTGATTATTGATAATATTTATTTTCTTCATTGTTTCTTGATTTTAACTTTGTTTTTATTAAAGAAAATATTTCCTATTGTTAACTGCAGACTGTGTGCCGTGTGCAAGTGTGTCAGAATGAAAATGGGGTATAATTCCATGGAAAAACAGTTCTTGGATAAGCTTAGCCATTTACAGGGGTCTTCACTACAACATTTCCAATACAAAAGTGCAAACTTTGATACAAATAGGGGGCGTGATTTGTTTATAAATTAAAAAAATCGTGATGTGGCTTTATTTAATGGTCCGCCCGTAGAGATTGTGTTTTTTTCTTATTGTCGCCTACGGAATCAGGGCAGGGTCGCCGGCCTTAAGCGACTAATACTTTTCAGACCTCACCCACTCCCTAAACACCAAGCTGTAATGGTCATTTCTCCATTTTATCCAATACATACTGATATCAGACCCCTATGACATCGCTATTTGTACTCGCCCACTACTAAGAATTCAGTTATGTTAAAGGATTATCCTAATTTGTATTGAGCCTCCTGGAAAAATATTGTTCATCATATTTAGTGCTTTATCTGTACAACTAAGAGAAACCCATATTAAAATTTAGAAGCGTTTGTTTAAACTCATTTTGCTTAACACCGCTTTTATACGTTTACAGATATATCAGCAACAATGACAGATCTGAAGTACCGAGAACCAGACAAATCTGCCAATAAGTCAACGATGGAAATGAATAGTAGCAACCCACCGGTAGAAAGAAAGAGAAATTGGTTTAAAGCGAACAGGTAGAGTAAGGTGTACACCATAGTGAGGAGCTATGACCCAGGTCAAACATCCACCGTTTCCCCTCACTACAGGAATGTTTGACCCTTTTAGACACGGGCTACCATGATGACCCCCGCCCCTGCACCCCCCCGGGGATTTTGGAGGTAACCATTTTTGTGAAGCTTATACCATAAGCAATGAATTCAGGTTGTCTGCAAAAATCCAACCCTGGTTAAACGGTGAGGGGCTTTTCAAAAATGGCTGACAAAATGCACACCCCTTCGGAGAGAAGTACCAACGGCCTAGCCAAACAGAAATACTACAGGCACTTGATTTTGGTACCAAAGATAGCTATGGTCCTCCTCTTTCCATTGATATCAAAATGAGTACCAACATGCCTAGATTACGTCACAATGCGTCATAAAAAAAAAGGTTCGCATGTTAGCAAATTGTTCAATTTCCATAGACACACATAGGAGAAAATCAATTTTTCGCCAAATTGTTAGGAATATCCAATTTTCCATGCGGTTTTGGCTCTACTTGATGCGAAAATGACTAGTTTTATAATAATTGAGAGCAGTTTTAGCTGCTATAATAATGTTTTTGAGTCGACTAAATTGCGAAATATCAATTTTCCACCCTCAGTATTTTCATAACTTCCTCAAATTATGACGTCATAGTGACCGTCAGAATGGGGATATTGGCACTTATTTTGATACCAATGGAAAGCGAAGAAACTCTACGCTACGGGGTACCAAATTTACAGATCGATGTTCAGTACAAAAATCACAGGGGGTGGTAACCAGCCCCCCCACCCTTTCAGGCTTGTTACAAAAATGGCTCAGTAGACGAGGGTTAAGTCAAAACGTGACAAGTATATCGATGCCTCCCTATGCCAGAGCACTGGTATGAGAGATTTGTTGAGGATGCACATCCAGAGAGGCCAATTATCAGCCTGATTTGGTACCAGGAAGATGTGGCAGAGCCAGAATTTCCTCCACCAGATGATCATGGTTGAATTTAAATGATGGTGCACTAGACACAAGTGGCCACAGGAGAGTTGATGCCATAAGAGTTTTCTGACATAATAGTAGAGGAAGAATAATCTAATACAGAAGAAAACAATTAAGACATGACTCAGAAGCGGAGGAGGAAAGAGAGATCAATTTCTGAATCAAAGGAGCGCATTTAAGCTCGATATACCAGGAACAGCTTGCTAAAAGATCGCCAATTGAACAATATACCAAATGAAGGATTAAAATGGAAATCTTCTTATCGTATCCAAACACAGTCGTTCTCAGCTGTGATTCTAGCCAGATGTGAGTACAATGTCTGGTTGACTTCAATTGAATTCTGCAAGTTGTGCATTGTGGCACCAATATGGCCAGACCAAGAGAGCTCTAGGTCCTGATCTGCTTCCAGTACATCACTTCTGCAAGGAAAACTTTGATCGGCCGATTTGGATCTCAATCAGCTTAGACACCGCCACTCACCCCACGAGAAGCCAGCCCAGCGGAAGACGCTCACCAGGCTCAATACCAATAGATGCACTTTGGTTGAAAGCAGGTTTCTTCCACAAAGCCAAATCCCCCAAACTCCTTAGAGACTATTTCAAAGGACCGGACTTGCCTAAGAAACTACCGGACCTAAGACGTCAGCAGCCGGCCTCGTCCAAAACACAGGACGCTCAATACCAGGTACTTTGAGCTATGCTCCGCATGCTACCTGCTGCATGTATAAAGTTGTCCGCTGGAGCTGGCCGAGACACCCCGCCGAAAAAGGCCGGCAGGAGGCATCCAACGGAGAGTCAAGCTTCTGGGCTGACTCCACCCATACAGGGCACAATATTCAACACATGAGCAGCACACGGCACGCGCCGTCGATATCAGGGCATGGTGGGCATACAGGGTCATGGAACAGCCATTTGTGGGGTTCAGGGCAGAGGACCCCGGAAGGCTCTTAAGTTTAACATGTTCGAAGTGGCTTTCAAGAGAGGGGTTATGTCCTTATCTTGAAGCAGATGAAACTATGCTGCACGTGGGGGGGGGGGCCAGGGGCGCCCAGAAGTAGTGGGTTTTAGCATGTTTCAGGATCGGGAGAGCTCTCGGTCACCTCACAATCATGAAGGCATATGAACATACGCCCTGGCGGGTCCAGGTTCGGAGCCTGTGGTAGCTCTTGAGTTAAATAGCATGTTTGGTTGCCTTCGAGAGATCTCAGTATCTCATTTATTTTAAAGCAGATGAAACTATTACTGCTGTGAAAATAACAACAAAAATCACAACAATGGTATTTTTTTCTTTTTATTCCCCCCCCCCTCACCTTGGCCCCTTCCCTAGCTACGCCATGCTTCCGAGGTGAGTCTTATAGAGAGTACAGCAAGGTGACTCCTAAGTAAACAGGACTATAACAGTGCTCCACGGGCGCTCCAGACCAGGTCACTCAAAGTGACGCCTGGCAAGGCGCGCAGACGGAAAGCAACACCTGTGCCACGGCTGACTGCGCGCTGCTGGTTCTCTCACAATTAGGGAAGAGCCCATCTAAAGGCCTTTTGAGTCTCCCTTTGAAATCTGCATCCTGTGCGCCAATTCCAAGATTTGTCTTTCCAGACAAAACGAAAGGCTCCCGCACTCTCAGACCGGTCGCCGGCACAGGGATGCGAAACAGGAGGGCATGAGCACGCTCCCCCGGGGCAATTCCATCCATTCTTAACAACAACTTATGTGGACTAGTTGGTTGCGTCGCCTACGCGTTAACTCCTTGCCTGAAGCTCTAGCAAGCAGGCGTAGTAAGAGGCTTGTTGCTCACTTGGTGACCATCCGTCAACACAATCAAGACTCAAGAAACCATGGTTATGCGGTTTCAAGGTGATCAGTGATTAAGGATGCTGTGGTTGTGGTCTAGTGTATATTAAGTCATAGACAGGGGAGGGCGGCCCAGAAATCTCAATTTCAGACATCGCCACTGGTTCAGCACGTAAAAGCAATATCGTGACGAAAAATTCTGATTCTTTATATGTTGTCAAGGAAATTTTTATTCCAAAACCGTTGGGTGAAGAATCAAACTCACGGAAGGGTTATTTTGATTTTTTTGTATTAATTAACGAACGAGGACGAGGTCGTAGATAGGTCATGGGAACACCCATGACCGACCCACAATCAAAGCACCAAATTGTGGTGATTTGCACTCCGTATTGATGTAATTTCTGTTGACATTTTTGGCGGGAAAGTGCTATAATGAATGAGCTTGGCGGCCACCGCCTGGTCATAGAACATTTTACATAAAGCGCCCTCTCTATACACGCTTGGAAAGGTTAATTACTTCATTTTAAGTGTTTATTTACCTAAAAACTAATCCACAGGTGCATGACAAAGTATAAATTAGGTGCACCGGCATTTTTGCCTTTAAATGTTAAAAGAGCATAGTGTATAAATACATCGTTGTTTCATGTTTTGGTGGGCCATTGTGAAATATGAAGCCTATAGATGCAGCTGAAGCATGCAAAAGGTGTTCAAAAACTATTCCTTTTCTTCGTGTATTTTTGGTGCGACTAAGTAGTCACATAGTGCATGAATTTGGATCAAAAATTAAGATATATGTCGAAAAAGGGCATTAAGTGAATATTGGCCGCCATTTTGAAAAAAAGCGCCCTCACTCTTTAACCCAGGATGGGGATTTTTGCAGACAACCTGAATTTGATAGCTATATGTATAAGGTTTCCAAAAATAGTGGTCTCCAAAAATCCCCGGGGGGTGCAGGGTTTCAGTTATGGGCTCATGACCTATGGTAGTTAGTATGGATCCTCTATATCAACGCTACGTAGGTAGTACTCTCAAATTATGGTGTCACTTTTTCAATAGGGGCCAATTTAAGTTTACACAGGGGTCAAACTTTTAAAATGCTCCAATCATGTTGAAATGTATGCCATATTGTCCGTTCCAAAAATGTATAGTTTGTACCATCTATGACCAATGGTTTTGGAGTTATAGGGTAAAAATGACTAAAATTGTAAAAAAAGGTCAATTTCTATTTGTACAGGGGTAAAAATCAGAAGTTGCTCCAATTTTGTTGAAAAATGATAGTTGTTCATCTAGCTTAATGCGTCAAAATAAGGAATAGTTTGTACCATCTGCAGTGTATAGTTATCATGTTATGCGACAGAATAGGTCAAAGGACAACATAATCCAATTGGTGTTGACCTTCTTTGACCCTTATCTCCGTAAGTAAACATTTAACATAATCAAAACTATACTTTTTGAGAGTCCTCTTACCTCAGGCAATAATTTGCAAGTATTTAAAATATAATCAGATTAACTTTTAATGTTGGCCCCTGTACAAATTGAGATTGACCTTTTTTTACCATTTTAGCCATTTTTACCCTATAACTCCAAAACCAATGGTCGTAGGTGGTACAAACTATACATTTTTGGAATCCTTATGATTAGGTGGACAATATGGCATATACATTTCAACATGATTGGGGCATTTTAAAAGTTTGACCCCTGTGTAAACTTAATTGGCCCACAATTTGAGAGTACTACCTACCTACCTAGCATTGATGTAGAGGGTCCATACTAACTACCAAAGGTGTCAAACCTTTTCTGTAGTGGGAGGTAAACGAATTCCTTAAATAAGGCCCCTATGATATTCAGCTCCTGCTCTACCAGTAGATTAAGGCATTGAACTATTAGCACAGTAGTATATCAAGACATTGACATAACGAAGCATTGACTTACCAGCGCAGTAGCAGTGGCGTAGCCAGATGGGGGGCACGTTCCCCCCCGACCGCGATGTTTTGTCGGTACATCATGGTCCGTCGGTACATTTGTCTAAAAAGCTGTTGCTTTGATGGCGTTGTGCGTGATATTAAATACAGAGAGCTCCATAAGACTTCGTTACTACTATCACCTGTTTAGGCAATTGATATTACTATACTAACTACTAGTACTATCTTTGCGTTGGTGTTTGGTGATGATGTTACATCTCGACCTATACCCCCCCTTCAGATTTTCGACACGACGGTAAAAAAATTTGGGTCAACCGGCGAGCGTAGCGAGCCGTTAAAAAAATTGTTTGTCGGTACAATACACGCGTCGGTACATTCATAAATCTGTGCCCCTCGTCAACAAAATCCTGGCTACGCCACTGCGCAGTAGCATAGCAAAACATTAATTTTACCAGCACAGTAACATAGCAAGGCAATGTATAACCATATTAGCAGAACAAAGTATTGATTTACCAGCGCGGTAGAATATAGCAATGTATTACCAGCAGAGTAACATAGCAAGGCAAAGGCATTGACATATTATCATAGTACTATAGTAGCATAACAAGGCATTGGCTTACCAGCGTGGTAGCATAGCAAGGCACGGATTTACCAGCACAGTAGCATAACAAGGCATTGACCTATCAGCATATGGTATTGATTTTCAGCAAAATGGCACAGTGACAAGACATTGATTTACCAACACAGTGGCATTACACATAGTAAACCACCTAGTAAGTGTTCTCCCGTAAAAAAAAACAAAAACAAACACATCTGTTTAGAAAAGGTTAACTCCTCTTCGTTATTGTGGTTGACTACGTATTGCAGTATTGCATCAGTCAGCAGACACCGTGAATGAAAAGGGTCTCATGACTGGCAGATGAAGATTGGGGCGTCAAAGCCAAAAGCAATTGACTAACCGTCCCTATACTGACGATACCGCATTGACTACAGGGCTGATATCATGTGCCCAAGACCTACTCAATGCATTTGAAGAGTCAGCATGGAGTGCCTGCAATAAACTTGACATCATATAGGAGTCTGCATCACCAAAGCACCTATATAAGACTGCCTTCTTCAACGCCTGTGTGGAAATAGCATTTTACTGTATGGTGTATATAACGGTGGACCATGAATAAGGAACTCCAAGACCGGTTCTGTATGGTGCACAAAGATGGACTATGAAGAAGAAGCTCCAAATGGTACTTATATCAGGCTACTCAAGAGAGTTCAAAATATCTTCTGGAAGAAACATCATACCAAATGTCAGATTTATGGTGATATTCATCCTATCTCTACAATTGTGGCACAGAGGAGAGCAGAGTTCGCTTGGCATTGCTTTCAAGTAAAGGACCAGATTATACCAGACCTGTCGAGATTTCCATGTCAAAGCAGAGGTAGCAGACCAGTAACCTACCTCGATATGCTATGCAGAGACACCGGTTTCACTTTGAAGTAACAACTGCAATGCGCAATAAGAAGCTCTGGCGAAGAAGTGTGTTACAGATCTCACGGAAGTCGAAGGATGGTGGTGATCAGCACAGTAGCATAGCAATACATTGAATTATCAGCACAATAGCATAGCAAGGAGCATAGGAAGTCATGGACTTATCAGCACAGTAGCATAACAAGGCATGGACTTATCAGCACATAGTAAATCATTGACTTATCAGCAAAGTAGAAGTGCAGGGCAGTAATGACTTGTCAGCACACAATGCATTGAAATACCAGGACAGTAGCACAGCAAGGCATTAACGACTTTAACTATCGCAATAGCTAAGCAAAACACTGACTTATGAGAACTGTAGTACATCCCTAACGTGCCATTTTTGCCACTTTTCAAAAATTACGGAGCGGACCACTGCCTTGTTTTTAGGGGGAAATTTACCCTAGATCTAAAAAGAAAAATAGTCATTTTCCGAATATAGAAAGGCATTGACCTATCATTGACTTACCAACACAGTAGAAGTGCAAGCACCAATGACTTATCAACACAGTAGCACAATCATGACAATGCAAGGCATTAAAGCATTGACTTATCAGCACAGTAGTCATCATGTCATAGCAAGATATCAACCCACAGCACTGTAAGCTAACGTCAGGTTGCTGGCAGTTGCAGTGGAATTAACATTATCATAATCGTCATCATCGTCACCTCCATTATTATTACTCTTTTATCTTCGGTATTGCTGTCAATCGAACGCCATAGCATAAACTCGAATTAAATTTTGTTTGTTTGTTTGTCTGTATTTTGTAATGTATCGCAGGTGAGCCTCTTGAGCGGAATTGCTCTTATAGTAGGTAGCATGATAGGATCTGGTATATTCGTCTCCCCAAAGGGTGTGTTGGTCAACACAGAGAGCGTTGGTATGAGTCTTGTCATCTGGACGCTGTGTGGTCTTCTAGCTACATTGGGCAAGTATATGAAGTATATGTCTGGGTCAGCTTCTGGTCAACATTCTCGGCACCCGTTTGCAGACAGCTTTTCAATCCCTAAGAGTCAGTCAAAACAAAGCCTGCACCGAACCATAACTGATGCCCATGTTGTTTTACTCTCCCTGCCCCACTCGAATTCAGCAGCCCACTTCTTTATGGTGGAATAGGAAGGGTGTCCACACAAGGTGTGTTGATCATGTCTTTGTGGAATGTGGATGGTCTTACGTGTAATGTCTTTTTTACGCAAATTGTTAATCACTGCATGAGTTTCCCTTTTTGTCCATTTTCCACTTTCACTAACCCTTACAATTTTTAAAGAGCCTCACCTGCAGTTTTGTGTATACCTTTTTGAAACATTATAAGTTGCATTCAATATTTTGTTCTAATTCTTTCTTGGTGAAGCTTAGATAATGTATATTATCTTGAAGCATGTTTTTGAAGCATGTTAAATAGCTTGTATACCTGACTGATAAAGGGATTAGCTTATATGGCATATCCTATATAGGCCTTCAATCCCTAAATGCCATTTTTGCCACTTTTAAAAAATCGCAGAGCGGACCCCTGCCTTGTGTTTACAGGAAAAGTGCTCCTAGATCTAACAACACAAATACCGCTACCTCCCTTTTTGCGGTGATCGTCAGGTTGCTAGTCATTTTGCTGCAGGGACGTAAGTGATATAGGTATATAGCTAAAAGTATAGAGGTTTAATAAAATTATCTTACGATTACAGGTGCCCTTTGTTATGCTGAACTCGGTACGATGATCCCTAAATCTGGTGGTGAACACGCGTATCTGAATGAAGTATATGGTCCACCTATCGCCTTTCTTTTTGCTTGGACTGCAATCATTGTGTTGAAACCTTCAGCTCTTGCTATTATTAGTCTTAGCTTTGGCGAATATGTGGTGCAGCCGTTCTACGAAGGTAGTGAATGCGGTCCTCCGACTTCAGCTACGAAAATGGTGGCGGTACTTTGTGTAAGTAAGTATCAATGGTACCTGTGGTAGTTTTTAATAGATATTACATTGTTAATTGTTACATTGGACCAAATAAGTACGATTTTCCTCTCTTGCACTTAACGTCTTCTTAAAAACAACACAAAAGATCGAACCTTAACTCGAACTTTGTGAATTCTTTATGAGTTCGTCGCTTTGTGGTGTTCAACTGAAGCTCTTCAGTTCGAATCCGTGCTTACGTGAAGTGTATTCAATGTTGTTTTGTCCTGTCTCAATTAAGAAATTAAGAAAAAAATCTTTTCTTTTTCACTTTTAATATTTACCTTTTTATAACAACACCTCCTTGTTCTTTGAATGTTATAGTATTGATCGTGTCATAAACGGTGGGTAGCGTTAAAGCGGCGACTGGAGTTCAGAATTTTCTTCACCTACCAAACGTGTTGGCCTGTGCTTTAATTGGTATCGTCGGATTTGTTAGAATGGGAAAAGGTAAGCGTTGAAATAATAGGACCGCTTAACAATAGTTCGATTCCCGTCCTACTGTCTTCGAAAAGGGAGGGAGGCTTTTTTTATTATTCGCGATGGTAGCCAACTGCTTTTAAATGACATTACTTGAAATTACTTACATTACTTCAATTGACCATTTCTAGATCTGTATACATTTTGTTGTTCTAGATCAGTGTCACTGACCGCTTCTCTTATATCTGTAGGTTATTTCTGGCCTTTCGCTAGTTCGCTCTACACACCCGATACACATGCTTTTATTGAATGTGTAAAACATATCAATTGAATTTGGATACGATCCAATTGGTTTTCGGCGTCACTCTTTCAATGCGAATATTTTTATTGAAGGCCATATACATGTACACCACATACGGTTCACACACTCCATAATGTAAAAAAGACACTCCAACATTTGCATCGACGCCTACCCTGTGTCCTTTAACTGATTAGCACAGTAAGGTAAAAAAGTGAAGTAAAAATCTTTTGGGCCTCTTCAATATAATTATATTTTGGGGTTGTATTCAGAGACTTGTTGTTTTAAATGCATGTCTGCCTCTTACTTTGAAGTAATACGGATTACATCATCCAACGGAACTCATTCAAAGGATCCACGGCCAATGTGTTTGCTTACGGGCTTGCTTTCTATCAGGGATTGTGGGCATATGATGGATGGAACCAACTTAATTATCACGAAGAACTAGTTAACCCTAAGGTACATTGTGTTTGAAAAAACTAATGCTTAACTATTCTTTATAGTAGCAGCATATTATAAGAAAGTAACATTATCTATTTTCGTTTGATGAATCAAATCTTTCACATAATTTGCTCATTTCAACAAATTGGATTAGTGACATAAAATATGAGATTTCTATGGTTAACCCATAAGGTAAGAACGATTCCGTCCGGACATTTAAAATATGGGTATGATGTTTTATCCATGATTAAATGTAGATTTTCATTGGCAATATTTTTGCACAATCCGTTTCTAACCATGTGGATTTGAATCTTTAAAATATTTTGATTTTTTTTTGTTTATATTTTTGGCAATTAAGCAGTTGTAATCAACGGGACTACACTGACAACTATTCTTTTCCACAGATCGCACGCGGGTTTTACGGACGCGATATTTTTTTTTTTTCCGTAGTTAACTTGTTTAAACTTACACTAGCATTATAGGAAACAAATTGAATTTCTCAAATTGAGGCAGAGTGGGGGGTCGAACCTGCGACAAGCATTGTTAACCACTAGCGAGGAATATGTTTGCCGATTTGTGAATTTAATTCAAGATAAACCTTCACGATAAAGGCGACTCATGCCGTATATCCATAGATACATTTACCAACTGTGGCTATTAAAGATGATGCTGTATAATGCAAGGTTTCACTACGGAAATAAATTCGCTTACGATGCTCCGACAGCCAGGGATACCCTTATCGGATTGACAGTTCGCAATATCTTTGTCATCCTGCACCGCGTTTTTTCAATGCCAACATGGTAGAGCGAATAATTTGTTTTTCACGTCCCTACTGAGATTTGAACCTCGATTTCAATACCAAGGCATCCCGAGGAATGAATGTAACAAGGAAGGTTGTGGGTCGATTACAGAGTCTTGAAGGGAGACTAATGTTTAGAGTTTGCGGAATCAGATCACCGGCAACTTTCACCCTGTGGTGTCAATTACCTCCGTATGACTTAAACTGGACATTTTTTAACTGACGTCAGAAAAAATAACTTGTATCTTCAATGTCAATGATTGAAGCTTCTTTTTCCCTACGGTACCGTAAACAAAATGTTAGTGGACTTCATTCCTGATGACTTAACTTTTCAACCCCAAACAGGAATCTTCCATTGGCTATTGTTCTCTTGGCATAACAGCTTGTAACGACTGTGTATCTAATGGTAACATGTCATACTTACAGTCAATGTCACCAGATAAAAACAAAAAAAAAGAATTACTCCAATCTGGAGCTGTAGCCGTGGTATGTATTATCTCTTTAAATAATTGTTTTATATTATAGAATGGGGGGCCTTATATGCATTATTCTAGGCAAATAATGCGAAGCGAAACTCAATTCAATGCACCAAGAATCAAGTAAATGATACAACCGCGAGAAAGTAACTTGTAACATTTATATAGAAGCTCGGAAACTGGCGAGCACAGAACTAAATAAAGACGAAAAATACACGTTCGACCACGGATCTCTCGACTTCAGGCGTGAGAAATAATACCACTGGACCACAGAGACTTGTGTTTACGTGGATACAGTGAACGAGCGCTAATATATTTCAGTCTTATTTCAGAGTTTCAAGCGGGCCGTAATTATACTTTTGTTATCCCCGGGCTTGAAAAGCAGAGGGGGATATTGCGGAGGGTGCGACCTTCCGTTGTATGTATTATGTTATGTGTATTTGTGTGGGTTTCCAGTTTGTTTAGGTTTTTCGTTTTCCGTCTCCTCGAAAAGTTTAAGTACGATTTAAACCATACTTGGGTTACGGGTGCAGTAGGGGGTCTTCATGTGGTGGATGATGTCAAAGGGTCATGGACCAGGTCAAAGGTCATCGGAGGTGCATGTTCCATACTGCCATCTTGCCAGGGGGATGACGCAATTTTTACTGTGCGTATTTTTTTTATATTTTTAGAATGGGAGGGCTTTTATGCATGATTTATCAGAATCTATGACGAAGCGAACTCAATTCAATGTACAATAATAATTCTCTTAATAAAACACTTGGATTTTGTTCTCAAAATGGGTTGATCTTTCCACGAGATAGCGTTAAAACACACCCAAACAACAAACAAACCAACACCATTAAAGTGTTATGAATTAATATATAATTGTTGTGATATTATTGTTGCAAAAAGTGAAATACTCAAATTGAGATTGAACTGGGTTATCCACTAAAATCTGTTTATTTTATCATCTTTCATCTTGTAGACTTTTCAATCGTAACCTTGGGAATGATGGCTTTGATCATGCCAGTAGCAGTGGCTTTCTCTACATTCGGTGCTGCAAATGGGATGTGCTTTGCTGCTAGCATGGTTAGACATGGGCTAGGCTGTGTATTCCATGGCGAACCAGTGCATTTGGTGGTCTTACGCCATCGTTGATGGTGCCCCTAAAAGGCCTGCTGGTGTTGTAATTAATTACAAACTATCCTAATGATCTCCGCCAACTCGAATCTGCACCTAGATTAGGCACACTACAATACATGGCCAACTTACGCTTTGGAATTGTTAAAGAATCGAGAATTTCATTGTGAAATACCCGAAAGTGGAATAATTTCCATTGGCGTAACTGCTAAAAGATGATACCGAACAATTTTTGTCGCAATTTAAATTTAACATATTTAAAAAACACTTTGTCCTTGTCACCGGGTCTCTGACGAGCGTTAACCAAAACCCAATGGATTGTATTGATTGCTCTGGCCATTAACCTTCGCGTAACTCGTGTTAAAGCTGACTTGCTAATGGTTGATTGATCAGTTCTTTGCTAAATACGAATCAATATGGGGAGTGTTTTGGTTTATCCTTGGAGTAGGATTTGAATGAAAAAAATCACCCAAGCCTTTTAGCAGAATAAAGACTATTTGCGCCGGGGATCTCCCTAAACATGTCTATATTGATTATTTCGTGCAGAAATTACATGGAGTTATCAGTGGTTTAGGCCCTAGATTTAGTACAGGTATTTAGCCATTTGAGTGCAATTGAATAGGGTTGAAGATATGAAGAAATCAAAATCACCAATCTTGAACTGAATGACCGTCGCTGTGCTAGTATCTTTCTAAATTATGTACGTATCGCTGTTATGTGTATTGGGTGATTTCAAGATTTTGGAGCAGCATTTGATGTCAAATGGAAATGACGGCGTATAGGGGAGCTTCTGCAATTTTGATCTCAAGAGGTTAAAGCTGACTTAGTACCTTTTTTTGAAGGGGGGAGGAGGTACCCTCTATATTCAACCAGTGTTTGGTCAGATCCTGAAATGTTCATGGGGTAGGTTTTTTGTTGTTTGTTTTCATTTTTGTTCTTCTTGAATGCTACCCTTCAGGAATTGCCGTTCTGCATACAAATTTTAAAATGACAGTATGAAAATCAAATCTGAATATCTTATTAATCATATATTGCTGCTATAAAAAAATAATAAATTGTGTCACGTCATTTATGAGAAAATCATGTTTGATGTAAAGAGCAATCAATTTTAAAGTTCATATACAGGTAGCATTACCGCTTCTATATGGTCTACATACATACTTTGCATAGTTTGACACCATAGACATTTGTATCTTAAGTTTGCCATCAGTATATATACAGATCGCGCCGCTGTATCTAATTGTCGGCATTGTATTTCAAGAACCATTACCGTGACCCGCGCCGTTCAGTTTCGTTGTGACCCCAGCTCCGATTGTGTGGCATGTTATTAAAATAACAAGCTCTAGAGCTGTTATTAAAATAACACCCCAGTAGCCTCCTCGAACCCGATTCGTAGTAGATAACGCACGGGAAAACAATAGTTAACACAAAAGACGCTAGCACGAGAAGTGTATTATAGAATATCATGTATTGTTCGGGCATATGCAAAACAGGAATCTCACATTTAGTTTCCTGACATTCTTTTACCATGGTATAGACAAATCCGACCAGCCAAATGATGGTCAGAATTGATCCGCCATTACTGGGGGGGCCTCCAAAACCAACCCAAATCTTTTGTACGTCTGTACCACGCTTGATTAAGATAATTCAAAAGCTACACTTAATCTGCACATTTGGGTGAATTCAAGCAGGATGCACCCAGCTATGGCTGCCAGTGAGGTGGTTGGAATGTGTGAAATCGGATTGGTGTATTTGTTATTGGTTTTCCTATTTTACTGACAATGACAAAGGTTGTAACTCTTTAAGAAATTAAACGGAGATAACGCCTTCTGTCACATTTGCTTACGTATTTATTTGGCAAAAGGAAACTTTATAATTCCGTTAAAAGATTGCAGCAATCCTTTTCCCTGAAAGGATCGTGACAAGAAGTCAATCACTCAATGGTAAATGGGCTATAATTCTGAGGAACTATAAGATACGCCTTTTCGCTTGGCACTGTAACCAATCATTTCCTCGTTCAGGGAAAATATATCCATGATAAAATAATAATGAACATATTTTTTACTACGTTTAAGTTCTCTGAATTTCACCGTTGTTTTACTCTAGGTTTACATTTGTTGCAGCTCGTAGGGTCACATGGTGAAATCTTATCAATGGTGCATGCTAAACGAATTACTCCATTTACATGCCGTCATATTTACGGTACGTCTCTGAAATATGACCGTGAGAATACTTTAACAGGCGATTCTAAGGCTAATCATACATCCTGTGATTACTTCATTCATTTAATGGTTATCAGTATCAAATTATATTCAATTATCACTAGTAAACCTGGTCAAAGGTGGTTACACCCCTTAGCTTGTCTCACGCCATGCCTAAATGACTCAAATAAGACCAGCCAAACGTCTTAGTGAGTGTGGGCCCTCATTACGTTCATTTTAGTGAATAAATACCATTGCACTTTTTGAGTCATGTATAGTAGTGCGTCAGATTCTGGATTGGCGGACCGCCGGGTCCGGGTTGGCTGTGATGTTTCCCCAAAATTCATTTTTCTTCCCATCAGAAATTAGCATGGTTATATCCTCCTGGAACTTACTATTTATGTCATATTCTACACAATATAAGCAAAAATCCTTGTTTGAACATCAATGCGATCGCCAAAAGAAGTGACAACTGTTTAGGGAAGTTTTGGAGTGCCATAGACGTCCTTGTGAGTCCAGTTGTCGGGATGTGTCCGTGTGAATAGAAGGTATACCTATATCATTTGTGCTACCATTTTGTAAATCTTAGACCTTTCGTTAGAAAGATTACAGCGGTTGCACGATCGTCTTTAGTGAGTTGTTATACAAATGACGGTTAGAGTGTCACGTTAACGTTTGGCATTATAGTTTCACATAAAGTGTTATTTATGATTATCACGTTTTAATTTTATCTCCTGGATCACATCAGCGATTGTAGCTATTTTGATGATGATCATCCCGTGACTTTGATACTTTCGTCAACTATTTCAGCTTTGCGGCCTGGATGATTTTTATGGCGCGACTGCGTTAGGACTTCTCATCCTACTTTACAAACAACCAGATGCTAACAGACCACTAAAGGTAATCTATTATAAAGTATTAGCGTGCATTTCCACATTCAGGTCATCCGAAAAAAAGCAAAAGACGTAAAAGGATGGTACAAGAGAGGTTCTCGGCGCTCGTTTTGGAATAGATCCGGAAAATCTTGTTGTTGTAAGACTGTCAAAATCTGTTTGGGCACTTCCTTTGTTCACATCGTATCATGTTATGTGCATGCCCTTTCCTAACAAGTTGCCCACTTGGAATTCAATGTCCTTCCACTGAATTGGCTGTATCTCTAGACTATGGTTTCATAACTGAGATGCAATAGAGATCATTGAGTAAACTATTTGCTATAATTTCGCAGTCTATAAGTTTTGCAACAAGAGAGTTCTAGATATTTTCTACATATATAAATGGACTCGTTTTTATTGACGCACGCCAGCTGCATTTCAAATAACAACCGCACTAAAGCTCATGGCAGAAGCCCCCTAATCCTTATATAAATAGTTGCAATTGGGAGCAATTAATAAGACGTACCGGCACATGTTTTCAAAATCATTCGCGGAATGCATGTTATTGCACTTGGCTTAATATCCTATTGTATTCCACGGTTCCCAATCGTTGTGCCTATAATCGTGATTGTAGCATCCGTGTATCTCGTGGTGGCGCCTATTATAGATCAACCGACAGTAGAGTTCCTCTATGGCAGCTCTGTTCATTTTAGCCGGTTTTATTTTGGTATTTTCCGTTTGTTCATTTTGGTTATCAGCGAAATTCAGTAGTGAGTATGATGCTTCATTGTTTATATCGTTATACTTTAGTATCAGCCATTTGTGATTAAGAAATTGATTTATTTTTGTGTAGTAACATTGAGCAAAAGATTCCTAGCAGGGAAGTACCTTCTTTTATTAGGCAAAAATGGAATTCCCATAGTGCTATATTGAGATAATGCAAGGTGTTTACAAGTTTTGGAGACATTTCTAGAAAGCTACTATAGATTGGGGGTTTTCCAGTTATTTTACAAGTTAAAGATTGCAACATCCAATGGTGTCACCATTGAACTTTTCTATTGGGTAAATAAGATGATTATTTGTGTTCTGTTTTTTTCATGGACAGGGTTAGGCTATGTTTATCCATGCTGCTGCTGTAATAGCTATTGTTTAGATATTGGGGAAATCTAGCCTGTGAAATAATAACAGTAATGATGTATTTTTTTCAATATAAAGTAAAGGATGTTGCTATAGAACACGGGTCAGTAGTTAAATTGTAGTAGGTAGTTTTAATTAATCTCCAGGGATGCTGGAGAGGCTGGTCTGCGCAGTACCAGTACTAATAGTTCAGATACACAGGTCTTAAAATCTTTTGTCTGCTGTCATCTTGAAGCCAAAGGAGCTTCAGTTCTGGAATAAAAGGATTCCAATTTGTAGTCTAAAAGTTGACATTTGCGCCCACCGGACTTGTTCTATTTTGTGTAATCTGCTGAAGTGTCGTCAGAGACTCGCTGCTCAGAAAAGGAACTTACACTTAAAGTGCATGGAGGGTCTATGTGAGACCCAGGATTTCTTTTTTCGCGCGCCATGTTTACTCTAATTAATTTTTGCCCAAGATTTAATGTAATTACCTAAATATCATTTGCGCATATTTTGGTAGAAAATAAGTCAAATCGTCATGGCGGTGTTTTTTTCAATAATAATGATCAGTTTTAAATTATAAGCGCTTACTCGCCTTAAAACATCGCTTGTAACGTCTCCAAGCGCTGGTGCCTATTATTATTACGCCGCCATTATGAAAGCGTCAAATCATTTCGCTGCATCTAGGTGGCTGCCGTCCAAGCGCACATCCCTATCAGCACTTAGAGTGTTAATTATCCCCCATAACTTAACAGCTCCGGCCAGATTCGCTTGGGTCGGCGAGCAAATATGAAGATTAATTATCTGGCACAGGGACAAAAAACCCAAGCCACAGCTGGCCTCGGCGGGGCTCGTACTCATGCCCTAATGATCACGGCACTTTTCCACTGGACCACCACGCGCTCTCTAATTTATTCATAATTACATGAATCTGCATTTTAGTTTATGTTCACGCAATAACAAGACATCGACTTGAACAAACCACTGGCACAAGATGGGGGTGCTCCGGCCCACATCACTAGATCGACGGCACTTGCTTTTACTAATTCATGTGCAGTATACCTACCCTGTATGGGAAAGATCAACCCATTCCAAGAAGCTCGATCCGGCGTTAAATGCCTCCTGCCGCTTATAACAGGATGTTTTCGCCCAACTCCCAACCGAGAAATTGTACATCTTACCAGGAATTGCTCCACAAGACATCCGTCGTAGTGTAGCGAGCATGCAAGAGCGTAGCTGCCAAGTATCTAATGTGAAGCACCATATGTCCGGACAGAGATCTATTACTAACCGCCTTAAAATTCAGAGAGAGTTTCTTTAGCAATGTCCAACCCCTTGATACAGGCTCAAGGGAGTTTAAGAGAATCGCCTTGTGGAAAGAAAGACTTGCTATCAACCAAGTAACATCTATTGGTATTGAACCTGGTGAGCATCTTCCACCCGGAGCTGGACTCCTCATGGGCTGGATGACGATATTCTCAACAGATTGAGAACAGAATCGGCCGATCTAAGATTGTCTTGCAGAAGTGGGGCTACCAGAAGCAGATCAGGACACTACCTGTACCTGTGGTTGTGGAACAGCACCACAGCCAATGGGACATCTCTTGGTCTGCCTGCCCACTTTGTTGGAGCAGGAATGCTCAGACAAGGACCTTGCGGAATTCAGTGAAGCAGCCATCTCTGGCTGGATTTATTTGAGAACCACTCTTTTTGGACACGATAAGAAGAAGCATTTTGGTGGCGCTATTCCACAATTTGGTTTTCCACTTAAATCGTACTGGAGTAACTTTTTAAAATGTGTATTTCAGCAATGTATTGTATTTATGTCCTAACATTATGAGCCAAATGTTTGGTAAAAATGTCGGCATTACAAATTCGAGGAAAAAAGCGAAACGATTCAGATCAGTAACGATTCATAACCACTCAATTCCAGTAAATGACCCTATTGAGATTGTGATTGGAAACTAAACATAAAACAATAAGTCAGGTTAAATACCAATGCCTCATATGTGAAGGATGTATGTTTGGACTGGAACCTTAATGTCATAATCATATTAAACTATTATTATCGTAGGCTTCTATTTAATGTTTGGGCGCATTTCGATTGCTCTAAACATCGTATATTCATGTCCATCATACGGATCTGATTTTACCAGTGTATTTTTAATATTCACGATTGCAGATTACATCAACGATGTTTTTCCAACTACTATTCGAAGTGTGCCTGGAGGAGAAACCAGTGACAAAGATAGCGATGCGAAAACTTGAGCTAATGGTGGAAGAAAACATAAAATGGCCTGAAAAAGCACATGAGGACTGCCATTCATTTTATATTCGTCTTCTCCTTTGTTGTGCCTTAACATATGTGATTGTTCCTCATGCGTTAAGTATCCTCTGTCTCCGTTTAGAACGGATATCATGCCTTAAATACTGTTCACAACAATTAAAGTCTGTTTAATTATCACTGTTGAAATTTTTAAAACAGAAAGAGTTGAAATTAGGGTATGGCAAGTTAAGGATACGGTCAACTCGAATAATTAGCGTAACATTTGAGGATCTTTTATAACATCCTTTTTAGAAGACCAACTTTTCATACTGAAATAGCAATAATGAGGCAGCGCATTTTTACAAATCTCATTTGCATTAGAGCCCCAATATCGTGTTTGTCAGTCATGTAGCTCGTATTGCATTGACTATTCAGTGCAACTTTGTCTTGTCATCAAACCAGTCTGCAGAGAGTGTCATGTTAACATTGGCTTGAGTAGCTTTACAGTGCAACTTTGTCTTTTCATCCATAACCAGTCATTGGAGAGAATGTAATGTTTGCATTGCTTGAGTAGCTTGACAGTGCAACTTTGTCTTGTAATCATAAACCAGTCATGCAGAAAATGTTCATGTGCATTGGCTGAGAAGGCTTACAGTTGCAAACTTGTCTTGCATCCATAACCCAGACATGCCAGAGAATGGCCATGTTACATTGGCTTGAGTAGCTTGTCAGTGCAATTTGTCTTGTCATAATAACCAGTCCACAGAGAATGTCATGTTGCATTGGCTTGAGTAGCTTTACAGTGCAACTTTGTCTTGTCATCCATAACCAGTCATGCAGAAAATGTCATGTTGCATTGGCTTGAGAAGCTTTACAGTGCAACTTTGTCTTGTCATCCATAACCAGACATGCAGAGAATGCCATGTTACATTGGCTTGAGTAGCTTGTCAGTGCAATTTTGTCTTGTCATCCATAACCAGTCCAGCAGAGAATGTCATGTTGCATTGGCTTGAGTAGCTTTCAGTGCAACTTTGTCTTGTCATCCATAACTAGTATGCAGAGAATGTCGTGTTGCATTGGCTGAGTAGCTTGTCAGTGCAACTTTGTCTTGTCATCCATAACCAGCCATGCAGAGAATGTCGTGTTGCATTGGCTTGAGTAGCTTTACAGTGCAACTTTGTCTTGTCATCCATAACCAGTCATGCAGAGAATGTCGCGTTGCATTGGCTGAGTAGCTTGTCAGTGCAACTTTGTCTTGTCATCCATAACTAATCATACAGAAAATGTCATGTTACCTTGGCTTCAGTAGCTTGTCAGAACAACTTTGTCTTGTCTTCCATAACCAGTCATGCAGAGAATGTCATGTTTCATTGGCTTGCGTAGCTTGTGCAACTTTGGAATCCTAAAAAAATTGTCATTAAAACAGGTTTGTTTGTTTGTTTATTTCTTCTTTAAAGGAGCTTATTCCGATTTATGTCTGCTGTGTTTTTTACTTGATATGAGAGACTGGCACTTGCAAACCGTGGGAAACAAACTTGCGGTTTTGATGGTGGAAGCAATAATGCATATTGCAAAGCCCTATTCAATACTGTGCTAATATTGATGGTTAACCATTAAAACGGTGGCTTTATGTTTATATCTTGGGAATGAAATGGATTTGAGGGCTCAAATTTCAGGACAATTATGAGATATCAAAATCGATACTACTTCCTGGTAAATCGGGGGGGGGGGGGGGGGGATTGGAACACGCACCTACTCAGTCAGTGACAATACAATTTGTATTAGATCCATCGAGTCGTCCTGGATCGAGCACCGAGAGAGAGAGAGAGTCGGTCTTGGTCATACTCATCTATGCTCATTCCTAATATATAAGTTCGGAATTTGCATAATCACGCAACAATGTAGTGTGATTATGAAAGTTCTTCCCGCGTCAACCCATTGCGTAAGATGAGTGTCTGGCGCAGGGAGCTGCAGGGGTTGCACTAGTTTTTATTAGTGGGGTCAAAATATTAAATTTCTTGAATAAAGGATTCAAAACTATGGTGTCATATAGGCATAAATTACCTTTAAGCATCTATATAGAAATGTAAATTTGTGCACCAAACCCTTGAAATGGTCGTGTGTGGCGCAATGACCTCCTGTAATGCACCAAATGGCCCGGCGCCTCATGTTTCGGAGAGTCATGAAAAGCTGTTGATCCCGAGCGAATGAATTATTCCTGAACACGTAAGTTACATACCTTATCGAAGAGAATCTCGGGTCTGTTACCTGCATCACTCTGGGTACCATGGAGTCCCTTGTAACCTGCACTAGGCCAGAGTAGAAGGGTAGCATGGAAACAAGATGAATATTCGTAACAGACATCATTGTTATTGATGACGACGACGACGACATGTTTAATCTCATTCTTCTTCGTTACATGCATTGCAATTTTACCGATCACATTCCGAGAGTAAAATTCAAAAAACATTAATCCTCCTGACATGTCTGAAGAGATGGACTTATTATCCTGTATATACAATCATGTTAACAGTATAAATGAAGATGTTACAAGAATACTATTTTAAAGATTATAGTTGGCAACCAACGTGTACCTCCAAATTCTGATCGTGTGATGTAAATGGGAATAGATTTATATAATTATATTTCAGGAGTGAAGTAATCTTTGAAGAACTAAGTTTAATATCTGTGACGTGTATTGCTTTAATAGCTTTCTCTTTCGCTCGAGTGTTGTCTACTCCTTTCAGGAAATAAATGTAGCATTTATTGACATAACAATGGAAATTCTGTGAAACGTGTTGGTGTAAAAACATAATATTATATAGCGTGTGTCAATGAAAATGAAGCAGTCAATTTATACCATAAGCAAAAGTAGGTCATGCTGTAGCTAGGAGCTTGTAGGGATACCACGCCTCCAATGCAAATATCAAAACATAGATGACAACAGAATTTAGAAAGTGAATGTCTTGTAGTAGTGGAAATTGTGGATTCCTTGCCCAACAACATTGTCATATTGCAAGAGTGTCTACATTATATTCAAACTCAAATATCAAAACATAGATGACAACAGAATTTAGAAAGTGAATGTCTTGTAGTAGTGGAAATTGTGGATTCCTTGCCCAACAACATTGTCGTCTATTGCAGAAGTGTCTACATTATATTCAAACTCTATTGACTCTTAAGGTATAGTAAATGCTCTACACAATGGTTTTTAATCTCATCTCCGCATTTGAACACCTCAATACGCATATACAGCTAATTAAATGAAAGGACTTGAACTCCATGCTGTGCTACTTTGGGTATCTCATGATAAAATTTAAATAGCAATATTTTTCTCCGAAAAAAAATGTTCTAATTGACCGCTACATTTTGACAATTGTTAAACGTAGAGAGCAGATTTCCCTTTTCGGTATATTCAAGATTCTTGCCTTTAATAAAGAACACATTTTGAATTCTTAAAGATTTCATTTGCATCTGTCGTGTGTCTCCTCTTCATACAAAAACAAAGTTACCACAAGTACTAATAGGGTTAGGGTTTAGGGAGGGGCACTTCCATTTCGGAGGTGACGCGCATGTATTAGGCTGTTAAAATCCCATTTTCAGCATCGTTATCACTTTATTTTGTCTTTCGCCCACTAAAAATACCACTGTCACCCAAAGACCCTAGTAAAACATTTTAGCTCAATTGCAA
>JAMKCH010011286.1:0-27560 GCA_023653785.1 Ophioderma brevispina | reverse complement strand
CAACAGTGTGAAGTGTCCCTTTGATATTAACAGTGACATACATGATTTGAATGATACTAATTTGTCATTAATTAAAACAAGACACTACACCAAAAATAAGACCTACTAAACTAGAATTTAGCGGGTCTCGGCTTCGCGCTGCTATATTTCAAAAATATAAGCTGTGGGTCCGCCCCATGACCTTTGACCCTGGCAACAGACCCTTGATATCATCAACATATGAGGGATCGCATGGTGCACCTATGACAAAATTTGTTCCAATTGAACATTTCAAGTTTTCAATGTAGATCAATTTTACATTTTAGCCCTTTTCAACTTGACCTCACCATGAATTTGACCTTTCAACATGGACCTTGACATCATCAAATATGAGGGATCCCATTGTGCACCTATGAAGAAAGAGTTGGGTCCAATTGAAGTTAAAACTTGTCAATTGGAGGCAATTTAAAAAAAAATTCAATTTGTGACACACAACATCCACACACACATCCACACGCAAACGGATTGCTAAAGTGGTCCTGCCGCTATAGCTGGGCGGACCACAATACCAATCAACCAATAATATGTTCCTAAAATTAAACATAGAATAATATAAAAAGTAATAAAAGGTAAAATACGAATTGGTGCCTAGATAGAGAAAGATTTCATACATCAATGTGGTTAAATAAAACATATGCCAATAATCAATACAAAATTAACATACTGTTAAATATGAAAAATCGGGTTAATATGAGACAAAGATAAACCGAAAACAAAACTTGTTATCAATTGTTAAGCAGTCAACAAATACCAACCCACATCCAGTATTCAATTGACCCCACTGAAGGTGTTAACACAAAGAGGTTCTATATAGATCGAGAGGCAAAAAAACGTTACGTAATCTTTAGAAGATCACCGTCTCGCATGTTTGCCGACCAAAAAGAAAACATAGAGTACCACATAGAACGCAATGGCTGCCTCCGCTTCTCCACATACTGTGGGTGCCGCTTGGCATTATATCCACTAAGCGGTAGTGATACAAATTAATGATGTGTTAGAGGTGGCCAGGTATAATAATAGTTTACCTGGATCATTGTGCTCAGATACTTTTTTTCTCATAATGCAATGCGCGCTAGGTGGAACAAAGATTTATTTATTGAGGCGGTTTATTGAAAATTAGAGGACTGATGTGTCATTTATTCGTTGTGTGCCATGGGTAGGACAATTTAACCAACCCAATAGCACCCAACATCCAACAAAACATATATTTTGGCGGATTGTTTGTGGCGAATTGACATTATGTGTGTATACAAGCACCCCCAACTGATAATTATTCCGTCAATCATTCAAAATGTCAGCGCCCAGCCACGGGACGACTGGTTTTGAATGCGTTTCCACCCCCTTGGTTAACACAGTCGACAAACTCCCCACTTTACTTAATCAAAATTGAGATTGTCGATCAGGAGAAAGTTAAATTTTCTTATTCCCCCCAATGAAATTTCAAGGCCAAGGAAATGTTTTCCTGTTGATGTTGTGAATGAAAAGGTCTTTGAATGTAGGTCGACCGACAATAATTAAAACGCACCTTGGCCCGATGGTCCCAATTAGATCAAGAAAAAAAGTTTGGCTCAACTCCAGCATGCATAGGTGTAAAAAAAATCACACTTTTTATTTTTTTTATTTATTCATTGATTTAGCATTCAAGAGATCTTGGAACTTTTTTTTTGAAACTGGTCAAGAAAAAAAAAATTTAGAGATCTTGAAACATTTTTTGAAGGGTCAAGAAAAAAAGTTAAAAAAATTTGGTGCAAAAAAAAATGATCATAGAGGGATGATTAAGCCAACCATTTGATTTGAACCATAGCATGCTTCAACACTAATGACCTCAACCCACCCCCGTCTCCAAAGCACATCCAAACACATTTGTGTAGCCCAGTTCATGCCACCATTTGTGGAGTAATTTAGTGTGTGCACCCTCAAAACCAATGGTTCAAATAAATCAAAGCAACCCCGAACAAGGTGTCTGCATGAAAATAACTGAAATGGAGCTTAAAATACATGTCTACAATGAAATTTAACAGAAAATATAGCTTGCATACATGTGCCTTAAGAGGATTGTTACGATTTTTGTCTATCGTGTTATCTACTTGATATGAGGCCTGACACTTGTACACACTGACTATAAAGTACCGTGGAAAACCGACTTGCGGCTTTGATGCTAGACGCGAATGCATGTTGCAACGCCCTATTCAACTAACGTGCTATATGATGGTTAACCACGAAACGGTAGTTTTTTATTCATATTCTTGAGAAAGAAATGGATTTGAACATTTCGGACAACAATGAGAAAAATACGGCCTTGATACTGATATCCCAAAATTGATACTACTTCCGGTAAAAATCAGGGGGGTCCCAAAGACAATCGGAACAAGCACCTTTAAAAGTTGAATAAAAAAATAAAATTAGAGATTACCAATTATACATGCCCATATTTCAGTTATTTTTTGATTGGACAATTAAGAGTTATTAGAAGCACATTACTTTTGTATTTTATTTTTTTCAGCCATGAGATTGTAGGCTACCAATATTTTGAATACAGCCTGTATGTTTAGTTTATTTGTCTCATACGTAATAAAACAATTAAACAATATAAATTTTCATCTGCTTGCAATTTTGCTAACTAAAATCTAAAAATAGTACCTCAATTTAAAACAGTAAATATGTTACAAAAGCAGTCTTAAAGTTTTACCATACATGTTAGTATCTTACGATACATTTAAAACAAAACAATTTACACAATGCTAATTAGGCCAGAAGGCAGAAAAAAATAAGTGTAACTGCTTTCATTAAAAAGGCCAATGCAAGATTTCAAACACCAAAACCTTTAAAGGAAAATAAAATCTCATAGCCCAATGTTTGCCCCCCCCCAAAAAAACTCATATTGTTTATTACAGTATGTTTACATTACATTCAATACTGAATTCCTTAAAAAGAATAATAATCCACCACATGACAGTGCTTTCTAGGAATTCTATTTTGTAACAACCATTGTCCATTTTGATCAAAATACAATCTGATGTTATTAAAAACACTATAATAATTAATTATTTCTTTGTAATACATTGTGCATCTTAAGGTGTTCATATTTTACTTTCCTGCATGCTCTCCCAGCTCACGCTGTCGTCTTTTGGTCCCCGTCCATTTTGTTCCATAATATCTCTCCGTCTATCATCAGTACCAGGTTGTGCTTCTGATGCCTCTTCATACTCTCTTTGTTCTGCCAGCTAGTAAGAAGCAATAAACAACAAAGAGGATTGAGGGGAATGCCACTGTCAAAGACAAAAAAAAACTAAGGTTTTAAAGGCAAGTTGGTAAGATGAACCAATCACAATGTGCGAGAGAGATACATGCAAGCATACACACACACCGGAGCGTGCGCGAAAAAACGGGGAGGAGGGAAAGCACGCGCAAAAGAGATACAAAAACACAAAGTGAGATCAAGACAGAAAATGAGGTAGACCCCGAAGAGAGGGGGAGGGGAAAGGGGGAAGAGAAGAGGAGAGAGAGAGCGAAGATGACGGAGAGAAGAGAGAGGAGAGGAAAAAGGAACAGAGAGAGCAAGAGAGGGAATTAAGCAAAGGGAAGAGAGGATGAAGGAGAGAGAGAAGGATAGATAGATAGATATGTGCTGAGGAAGAGAGAGTGTGTAGGAGATAGTGAGTGCGTGATTAAAAGAGGCTGAACAAGTCAAAACACACAAATGAAATACCACTGGCAGGAGGGAAGGGAAATTGGAAAACGGCCAACCAGAAAGAATAAGTCTCAGACAGAGACAGTGTGACAGAGACAGAATGGGAGGGTCAGGGTTAAAGAAAGACACGACATAGAGGAAAGAGGGAAGAAACAGAAACAATGAACAATGGAACAATGAAGCAATGAAAACAAGCACATATTTCAAACATACTTTGAGAGAAAGGGAATAATGAGTACAAAAACTGTTACACTACACATGCTAATTGGAGGAGGGAAGCCATAAAGTGGGCAGAGACACAGACAGACAAGTTGACAAAAAGAATAGGGAGGAAGAAAAGGAGGAGACAAAAACAAATTAAAAACAGAAGTAGGGTTTCATCATTAAAAATACTTCTTCTATTGATGGCAAACAGAACTCAACTAAGGAATGGGATCATTAAGCATTTAGCAATTTTAACTCTTAAGCTGTGAACTTTGCATGATCAGAGGGAAACTCATCCAGACAGACGTTCATGCTGTATCTATGGAGGTGCTATATAGAGACACAAGAGAGATAAAATAGTCTTGTTATTAGTGACATAAATCGGTTATGTTAGTAAAAGCAAAGTTATTATAGTAAATGGTCACCAGGTCACAAAAAAAAAGAGGAAGCACAATATCACAGGAAATGATAGAACTATTCTAATTAGTAATTTTCATCTTCTTGAGAAAGCAGAGAGCACTTCAGATGAAGCCTATTAACAACTGTTATGAATACGCGTATCTGTAGAGTTCAGGGGTAGCATGGATTATATGCAGAGTGGTGGCCTGAAAGTAACAACTATACTCTGGCTCCATAATTTCTTGGACAGTTAAGAACGTACCCCGATTCCACGCCAAAACGGAGCACCATCATGTTGCACATAGAATAGTTCATGGGAGCGTTTTAAAATGCTCAAATATTGGGTCGTATATGGTTATGCATCTAGAAGTGCTCCTTTGTTAGAAGAGATACAAGCAAAATGTGTGATAAGTAAAGTAGCAATCAAGTCACAAAAAAAAACGCATCATCACAATAGCAGCAACAGAGAATAATGCAGGAAAGAATTGATAAAACTTGGTTAAGGGACTCAGAACTCTAACATCTTAATATCAAAGGCTCTGTATCTCTTAATAATGCTATATATAATACTTTATCACAAGAGGGTTATACAATCATGTTTTTAAAAGGGATGATGCAGGTTAGGATAAGCTGTTGAGAAATGCATTAACAGCATTAAGAACAACACTTTTGAATGAAATTAGAATTATATTAATATATTTAATTACAAATTTTAAAGTTTATTGCAAATTGCATTCAAGAAAAAGCATCATTTTAATCTGTTGAGCTTCTTGGGCAACAACATTAGGGGTTAGCTTTGAAATACATGACCCTCCCAAGACCTGTGACTTTAAAAGCAAAATGCTAAAAGAAAATGTCACACCAGAATGCATCCAAATCTTTTTTAATGCTCTAGAACATGTATCTCTACAGCTACCATGAAATGGAATCTAAGCCGAGGTTACAAGGCAGAGCCTATGATAGCTACCCAACTCTCTAATTTGTTTCATGAGAGTTAGCCCGTAGGGTGTACTCCAATTTGTTTGAATATAGATCATGGCCAGAAACAAAATGGGCAAAATTAAAATGATTTCTTTCTTTTTGGTTGTTTTATCTTAAATTTAAATACCTAGTACAATGAGGAATTAAATTTATAAATTGCCAAAACAATCCATGCGAAGCATTTCATATTTCAAAACCCTTATTTTACTCATACAGTACTCAAGTACCAATGCATGAGTGCTCGTTCTCTTTTACATGCACACCATTAATTCAATAAAAAAATATATTCCTGGTAATTCATAGGCCAGGATATCCTGTCTTCGGACAAGCTTTGGAGTGATTGAATGATGATGAAAGAAATCACATCAAAATTAATCACAGCTGCTGTGGAGACTAGCTCTTACCTCTTCGACTTGGATAACTGAAATCACCAGCGCGAGATAAGGAGGGTTTGCGTTGGGGTAGGGATGGAGGGGAGGATGGGAAAGGGAGGAGGGAATAAAATAAATTAGGTAAAGTAAAAGCCAGCAACACCATGGGAACTTAGCAAACAAGCCTATTACACCCAAAAAGCTCCCATGAAAATGAGCAAAGTCCATGGTAGTTTATAAGAACTGCAACAACTGGGCCCTGCAGGTACAACAGTCACTAAAGATAAAATTTTGTACAAATTTTTTGGTCCCACTTTTTGCTATTTTTTTCAAAAAAAATTGCGTTCTCTTCTTTTTCTTCTGATCATCATATTGACAATCCAGCATGATAAAATGCATTGAATGAGTTCAAACAATCTTAGTAAGTGGTTTTTTGAAATACTTCACTGAATGACTGCAGGGAGTCATCTCAAAAAACGACAAAATTAATGTGTTATAACCTAACAAATCTATAAATACATGGGTTGAAAGGGTAAAAAATAAACTGAATCAACTGAAAATGGGGACTTTCATTCAATCCACCGGATGTAAACTGCTTCCTCACAGCTGTCGAAAGTCATTTATTATTGACAACAACCACATCAAACAAAAAATATCAACGGCACGGCAAACACACTTTTTGACAACTGACTTGATAGTTATTCCCGAACTACATCCGGTGTTCATTTACAAAATCTCATTGGCGGGCCAACTTTATTTACTTCCATTAAAAATTTAGGTTCACAAATTCATCACACACACACACGTATTTCTATGGAGAGGGCCTGTAGAGGGTACTCTAACATAAAAATTGTGATCTTTGTAGGCCTATATGGGCCGATTCCCACAATGGATTTTTCTGATTTTTGCATTGGTAATTAGCTCTTGCATATCCCTCTTAATATCAGTTGTCAAAATTGTGTTTGCTACTTGCTTAAAAATTGCTCTAAATAAGACAGACATTTGCACTGGGGTCAAACAGCTGTGTCCTAGCACCAACATCATGAATAGAATTAGACCTACTTTGCCCAATGATGCTCTGCCAGCCAATGTAACATCGCTGGGGTCTTAAAAAGCCACCAGTGAAATAAACTAATGAATGGAGCAATGTAGACCCTGTGACCTCATTGGAATGTAGTTGCATCAGTCCTGTGACACAATAATAAAAATCCACTTGTCTTGATTGCATTATAAATCATGATCAAAAATGAGAAGACACTTTCGTAATGCATCCTCCTGCACAATCACGACCCTAATAACGAACGTGGGGCACTGCATTATCCATCCCTGACCCCAGGGCATTCCAGCAATGGACCTATCTGATGGTATTCATTTTCAACTCTGAATCCATACAAGATCAGCTATCGGAGCTGAAATAGCACTTTCAAGAAAAAGAATTGCTTTACTTTGACACACCAAGACGAATCATTGAATGGTCAATTATCATTGTTTTATTTACAGGATTAAAACTGACCAATGAAATTCTCTTTCAACTCTGATTGTAAAATGTTCTGATTGAAATATCCGCAACCCAACGGGAAGCACTTTTCATTACAGACACTTCCCAGACTGGGCCAGTTTCGAGATTGTCACAGCAAATTATAATGTAGGCATCGATGATGATGTCATTTTTGTTGTAACTGACTTTCTTGGTGCATGTATGGCTTTATATGTATGGAACTTGTAAGCCTTTGGAGTTTTAATATTTGTCATCTACTTATTTTGCAAAATCAAGTAATTATTTCGCGGTTTAAAACTGAGCATTGAAATGCTAATAACAGCACAATTTCCCCATTTTTGATCATGAAGGGGTGCCACAATTCTACCTATGTTGCCATTCAAAAGTGATTTTACCGAAGTGTCACAGGAATTTAGAACTGTGTGTTGTATATGAATTACCTTAATAGATGTTTCCTTTTCTGCTATCTAAGAAATAAATTCAAGTGACTATATGACCAAGATGGATGTATCTGCCTTATAATAATAATAAATTAATAAAAAATATAACAAACACGCTTTTATAAAGCGCCATCCTACAAGACCATGGCACTGTTGATTATTATTATTATTATTATCACACTGCTGTCAGGAAATCGTCACAATAATTTTTGCTTCATCATCTAGGCCGGCAGCTGGCTAAGCATACAATCCCAACAGTGCTTTGTAATTGCTGGGTCATTTATAATATTCCTCATAACAGCTACCTAGATATCCCTTGGGTCGATGAGGCAAGTATAGTAAAGTGCCTTCTCCAAGTGTACGACACATTTATGAAAGCATGTGTGGTCCACCTAATGATCCGATGGTTGTGGGTTCAAGCTCGCTGTGGCCAATATGTTGTGAGCTAAGGCAAGGTGCTTTATCTGGTATGATCATGCTTCATCAATCCAATCAATCGTTGGATTGCTGTTTTTGCTGTTGTGGAGAATCTTACAATATAAGTTACCTATAGGATTTGCCCTGGGGACAGCAGCCGGCGCTAGGTGAACGATGATTGTACGATTTCCTGATGGCAGCGTAATCATATAAATGCAAACAGTGGAGACTTTACATCCACTGGAAAAAAGATCAATAACCAATGTCAGTATTATATTTATTATTATTAACATGTTGGCCACAATGGGCCTGAACCCACAACCTTTGATTATGATCCTGTCAAATCCACTAGACCTTGTATGCCCTTGTAATCATCTCTCTGTCACACTAACATGTTTAAGAACATCAATCTAGCAAAAGTTTAGTCCTATTTTATCAAACAACTGCACTTACAAAGTACAGACAAATTAATCCTAACCAGATAGGACTCGCCTTCTCCAACTCGCGCCCGAGGCGGGGAGAACAGCCCCTAGAAGCCACGGAGCCACAAGCTATACAACCCGCGGAGAGACTAATAGCGACAGAGGCTAAGCACGAGCACGCAGCGCGCCCTGAGATGGCATGCGCAGCCTCACCGAGCCCCCGCGGAGGCAAGCCCCGTATAGCTGCCCCACGAGGGCGCCGAGAACGGAAACACCCCGGGTGTACCGTAAACGGCGGACCGTGCGGGAACTAGCGCTGGAACGAACCGCACCATTAAAGCCGACACGGAACACCCGCGTGACGGGGACCACCTTGTCGAAGCGCGCGCGCCCCACCTAGCCCTGAAGGGCCTGGTGAAGCTGCAGCACGCAGCCGATTAAATCTCTCCGACGGGCCGTAAATTCCCGTTTATTCCGTCCAATAGAGCGTAATAAATCCAGTATAATCCAGTAATATCCAGATAGTATTGGTATAGGAGTAGGAGTATTCCGTTTGGAGACGACAACATTCTAGGATCAAATAGCTCAGATAATTGGCTGCTAAACACAGGCTGCGATTACCTCGTCCGTTCTGACGGGCGGCCAAAACGGAATTGATGGGGAAGATAATGGTCGACAGGTGTGACCTGGGGTCACTGGTTGAGACCATTTTCTCTTTTAGGGGTTGCTAAAATAGGTATTTTGGGGCATTCCACTTCTCCGAAGGGAAATGCATATATTTCAGTCAACATTGGCGTAAAGGAAATCAGCTCATTGTAATGGTTGTTCACCTCCTGCTCTTCCACCAACATTTTAATAAATTCCCTTGTTATTATCAGCATATGTTATTTGTTATTCTTGCACAAATCATGCTTTTTTGTCCTGTCCACATTTGTGTTTTTGTGTGTTTATGGAAGTTCAGAAATTTACTTATCAACTTCTGATATTAGATTTACAGTTGTGATCTACATTTTGCTTTAATCATTATTGAATGATTTACATGTTCTTAAATGAAAAAAAGTACATTATCAGAAAAATACACCATTTGGGTAGCAAATTAGGATTTATTGCTATTTAGAATGCTTCCAGCTGAAATAATAATGCCAAAATGCCAAGGCTTTTTTGAAGGGGGGGGCAAATTTGGGTCCTTCTCAATAGACTGTACAAAAAGTCAGTTCATTTGGGGGGCCTGAAATGGGGGGGGCAAGGGCTGTTTGTGGGTGTCTTTGCGTCCCTGCCCCAACACCCCCCCCCCCCCCCCCCCGCTGGCATTTTACTTTAACATGTAATTTGTGCAAATCTCCAGAATTGAGGATAAAGGATGTTTATAACTTGTCAAACATGATTTTAAAGATGTCCTGCTCACATAGATTTGTCTCTTTTTTACATGTCCTTACATCTATATTATCACTTTTCAAAATGCATAGCTCGTTTTGTTATTCGAAGAATTGAAAATGGCAACTTGCATAGGGTCAAACGTGGCCTTTTTCTTCCTAAAGTTGTCACCGCAAATGGGTACAAGTTTGCCACTAAGCTTCAACACCGGTACTCAGAATGGAAAAGCACCATCAATTATCTGTTCTGCCATTTTAATAAAATATACCATACTATTTATACCACTAATGAGCTTGAGACTACTTGTGTAATGCGCTTTATATATAAGCATGGGTGGTTATTATTATGGTCCCATTCCGAGTCCAGTGATTTCCATCGGTCGACATCGCTCAACGCAACTCTTTAGTGCATACTATGCAAGCCTTAGTACAGGGGTGAAGAAATACTTAAATAGTGGCATGTCCATACTTTTTCAAAAACAATCTACTATTTTCAACATGTAAAATAAGGAATGCACTATGAGACATGCACATTAAGTGTACCGTTCATCTGATGAATTGTTGGTCTAGAATCAATAATGATGTACTCTTTTTTGACTTACCTTTGTAATAGACCTGTCTTGATTGGTATTCCTCTCTAGCTAATTCAATCTCCATCCATCTTGGCAAATCAGTGAATTAGGATTGCTATGGTGCTTTCATGCTAGGAATAATGCTGCAACAATAAAAATTTGTATAGTGTAGTAGCAGTAGACTATAGTGTAATAGTAAAATGCTATAGTGTAGCAGCAATATGCTTTAGTGTAATTAACAATACTGGGGATTCTAAATTCTGGAATTGACACTAAAGGATCTTCCTTTTGCACATAAGTGGTATGACAATGCGTTTTTTCTTTTTTGTTTTAATAAATAGTCCTTTTAGATTATTACTCTTCTAAAGTAGCTAATGGTGGGGCATTACAACATTTCAACAAAGGCAAAATGTTTAACAGTTTTGTTATCTGGTGATACGCTCCATTCCCACTGGGATAGCACCACAAATTATCACAATAACCTGATGTCATAAAGGTGGACAATCTCAAAATACTTGATTTGTCAAATTTTTCTCCTTCCAATACCATTTTGAGCCAGTTTATTTCCAGTCAGTCTAAAACCTGCCTTTTCACATACCAGTTCACGTATGATTTTACAGTGTTTTAAATTACATTTTAGAGAAATAAGACCTTAGAGGTATAAACTGTGATTAAGCACTCTTCAAGATGAATACCTCAAAAATTGCAGATGAGCTGTGAGAGACTTGGGGGTTAATGGAAACTGTCTGCAATGGCCATGCCAGGACAGCACTCATTACTTGGGAATGGCAGTTAATATGCCTTCTAAGAGGGTGGGATACGTTCCTAGCTTGTTTGCCCCAAAATGAACACAGGACGCAAGAATTATTTTTTAATCCATATTTCACAAATTAAATCCAGAATTAAGTACCTAATTAATCCCAGGCCAGTGCCCGATCGGGTTTGATGAGATACCTTCTGCACAAACAGGAATTATTTCAACACAGTAGGTGACATTGCATGAACATTGAGCCATGTGAATGTCCAGAATCACAAACACATAAGAGGTGTGGTTTGGAATCCACATTTCAATTTAGCTGCATGGTTAACTCATGAACATTTTAATTCTGCTCTCTCAATTACTACAATACCCAAGAGTAAGGCACATAACTGATTAGCAATTAGCCTCTACAAGTACAAACAGCAGTATGTAGTTTGCAGTGGTCATCTCTGGTAGGAATGCTTTGACCTCAGGTGACATGGCCATCAGGGTGGTATTAGTCAGTACGGCTATGATACCCATCACTTCAAAAGTCACCTGAGAACAAGATCAGTGAAAAGGCACCTTTAAAATGCAAGCTTTACTGATTTTATAATCCTAATTCTAACCTGCACACCATTACCCAAGCCCTAAGAACTAAACCCTAGACCATATTCTAACCAAAAAACCCATAACTTAAAGCCACTATCAGACATTTTGTTACAAACTCAAAATGCCTATTTTGCTAAATTGCTAGTGTTAGGTCATATCAACACCTTATATTACTCTTCTTTGTGAAAACAGACACTAAAGCATTTTAAAGCAGTCTTGAAGATGTCATTTACGACTGTTTTATTTAGTAATAAAAGTCAGATCTCGACTTTTATTAGTGAAAATGCATAAAAATTGTCATTTCTTGACAAATACAGTGTGTTAAGCTTAGCCACTTAGAGGTCTTTACTACAATCATTTCCAATACAAAAGTGCAAAAAAAGGACTTTGATGAAAAATAGGGGGTGCGATTTGTTTACATTTTGAAGAAATCGCTGATAGTGGCTTTAAATCCTAACCTCAAACCCTAATCTTAAACCCTAATCCTTAACCCTACAATTTCATGATAATGCTTACATAAAGGTAGAACAGAAATTAGAGACTTGTAAACATCTCATTATTATCACCTCTCATCATTTATTTATTAGGTGTGCTTTCAGTATAATAGGGGATTGTTGTTATACCCTGAATGCCAAACGAATTTCAGTTGACAGGCATGTAAGTGTATGCACCTGTATTACAAAATCAATTACTTTTGTGTTTGGATCCCGTGCTAATTGATTTCTTATGTTACAGTGCGATTCGTCACAAAGAGAATGTTTCTACAGGACCTACGACGCAAGTTTACAAAGAAAATTTTGCGTGAGAACTGCTTCTTATTGAACTCACGATGCTGGCCTAATATGCAGAAAAATGACATCACCCATAGAAAAATACTCCAAGAAAAGTCATACAGGGCACCCAAATAAAACATTGTGGGATTAAAATTTTTTTACATTTAAAGAACCAAACCCTTAAGGTCTGTTACATACTTCTACTGCATGCATGCTGTGCTGCTGCAGTGCTGTGCTTCTACAGTGCCGATATTTGATACTTTCTCTGCAACTTGAATGCCACCCCTGCAGTGCAAGTTAAAATGAATTTAACCTTTGGTTGCAATACTGCATGCACCATCTTGGGCAAAGACTGCTATTCGGACAATGCAACTCACCACTGCCCATTGCAGTGCAGTGAAGTATTAACGGACCTTTAGAGGTACACAATGACTACTCAAAATGGATAGTCTTGAAGCTGATCCGCACAGTATGGAAGGCAATGATTCCACCACTTTTCTCAAAACTAAACATATATTCATGTACGTTGTATGCCTTTCAGGATTAACTGTCCAAGTCCAAATGAACCAAAGGAACTCAAAATAATATCTCACAAAACTCGGATGTTATAACACTATTCCCCTGACAAATCTGTTGGACTTTAGACCAAATAACGTATAGAGAATATGTAAGATCTATGATTTCCAGAAGAACTGTTGAAATGAGTCAACTGCGCTATGTTTTTATTTATTTTTGATTTATTCTTTCTTAAGGAGGGTAGCCCCTTCAACTTAGCATTGCCTTTCCGAGGAGGCCTACAGACACAGATGAACGTGAATAAACTGTTTCTCATTTATTAAGACAGAGAACTTTTTACCAATGAGATCATATTTTTTATTTCTTGCCTCACCTTGTGATAATGCTGATTATAGTGAAACTTTCCACAGAAAAGTTTAAATCTAGCTGGTACTCATTGTATAATTGTCCTCTAACATTCTTTGAGTTTTAAGGCCTTGATTTACATGTGTCAATTACCTGTGCACCATACCTAGATAAACAATAATATGGACCTAAGCATTGAACCTGCAGAACAACATTATCTTTACCTTCCACGTGTCCAATTCTGCTGCACGACTGTCCAAATGGTCTCTGACACACCCGTGTACTTTGAAGGCCTCACTGCTTAAGCTCAATGACATTGTTGATATGGTCCCAGATGGCTGCCAGTGGGTAACAACCGCAGAGAATAAGAATACATAACCAAATTGAAGGAATAAATTCCAGGTAGTCATCAAATGTACCCTGTTTAAAGAAAAACAAAAATAAAAAAATTTGTGGCTGTAAGAGATCACAATAATTTTGTCACAATAATACCTATACAACAATAATATGGACCTAGCATTGAACACCTGTGGAACTCACATTATCCTCTTGACATTGTAGAAAAGGCCCAGATGGCTTGCCAGTGGTACACGCAGAGAATATCTAACCAATTGAAGGTGTTCTTGTAGTCCATCAAATGTCCTGGTTTTAAAGAAAACAGGCGTAACTCGTATTCCTCGATGCGTAATATGTTCCCGCCGCATGTCGCGATCACTCAGCCGATAAATGCACTATCAACATCCCCCCCCCCCCCACCTCCACCCCATCCCCCAAACAACACCCCGTCAACCACATCCACCAAACACCCCCCCCACTAACAACAACCCGCCCGCCACTCCGCAACACCCCACAACTCCCCCAAACACACCCCAACAACTCCCCAACACCTCCACAACTCCAACACCCCACCCCCTTCGCCAACCCTCTTCAACACCCCCCAAAAAAAAAACCGCCCACCTACCCCCCCATCTTTAACACCCCTGGCAACACCTACCAGACCTTCAACAACCCCTACCCCCCCGAGACGAATCCCTGACTTGCCTTTAACACTCTTCCCCCTCCACAATACTGCCGTACAACGCTTCCCCCTTCCACAAATACCCGCAACACGCGACTCCAACTCCCAACAAACACCCCGCAACAAACCCTCCCCTCCCCCCGCCCCAACACCCCTCCCCAACCTCACACCCGCCCCTCTCCAACACTTTCACCCTCCCCAGCCCCGCAACAACACCCCTCCCTACACCCATACACCCCCCAATCCCCCCCTCCCCCACACCCTGCACCAAACGCCCACCACCCCACCCCCTCCCCACCCCTACAATACCTAACCCCCTCCCAAACCGCCCACCACCCTCCCAAACCCCCACCCCCTCCCCAACACCTACATACTCTAAAACCAACCCCCTCCCAACCCCCCCGGGCCGCCTCCCCTAGTTGTCATAATTCTTCTCATGTATCGAAGGAATTTTGCCTCCCGACGTCCGTTTCAAGAGTACAGCAAGTACGCCTATTTAAATTACCTCTTTTGCTACCTAAGCCGCTATAGGCACTCAACTCCCCGAACACCCCACCCCCTCACCTATTGGCATAGTAGTCTTATGTAGCGAAGGAATTTTGCCTATCTGACGTACCGTTTCAGAGATTAAGCAATTACGCATTTAATAGCTCATTTGCATACCAAAGCCGCATATATCACATACTAAGTTGCCAAAAAAGATGTGGCCCATGATAGTGCGTTCATGCAGCGCAGTAATTTTTAGTATCCAATTTACAATGTCAAAATATAGGCATTAGCTGATTTTGCCTATTAATTAGCTCATTTGCATACGCAATTTGCCCAAAAAACGCCCAAAATCTAATCAGGTCGAGAACCTCCTTCACCCGCTTCCCTTCCACCATGTTTCATCATTATACGCCTTATTAAACTCAAAAATGTATACACATGCCTTGTCAGGATAATTTTTTCAATAATTATGCAAATTAATACTTAATTAGCATATTTGATGCCCAAATCTATCAGGTCAGAACTCATCAACCCTCTTCTTTTCACCAAGTTCACAATCATTGTTGCCCTTCCGGAACTCCAATAAAATCATATACAACATGGTTAACATTTTTATCACAGCGGACGACGAACGAAACGGACGCTGCTCATTTGATAGGCCCGTTCCGAACTTGTGCGGCGGGGACAAAAATAGTAATGGGAAAAAAATCAGCATAACGCATAGCGTTTTTTGACTAAAACAAAATGCATGGCACTACGGGCTGAAGCAAATGAAGCTTAGACCAAACCTCGATTCTCTTTTTTGGCGTTAAAAGCCTATTAAGACACAAGCGGGTACCAAAAAAAAAATGCATTTTGTCACATAAAAAAAAAACTTGTAAACATTCCTAGGGACAAAACGTGCTTTGTTTTTCTCTTGTACTGAAGGATCATAAATTTTCATTTTATATTGAATGTTGAGGATTAAAACAAGAATTGCTTGCAGAGCTTTATTTAATTGTGAAAAACCTAATGTATGCTTGCTTGATTCTACAAAGATAAAATTGTGAGGCACTTACACAGTGTAGAAGTCCATCTTGCTTTGTTCATTGGCCAATCTGCCACCGGTCCACGCCTTCCACACTCATCATCTTTTTTTGTCTCTCTTCTTCTTTTCTCCGTTTCCTTTCTTGGATCCCCACGGAATACTTAAGCATGATGATGGGTAGTGCCGTCCTCCAAGAATTGCTGAGTAACTGTTGAACTATGAGAAGAGTGGCTAAGTACTGAAAAAGAACAAATTAAAAAAATACATCGGTCCTCGGACCGCATGTGTCACCTGCCGTCGCGGTTTGTAATGATAGGTCTCATATGACCTTTGACCTTGGCATGTGACCTTTGACCGCATCAACAAATTAGGGATCCAATTTTGCATCTATGATTCAAGTTTGGTTCCAATTGAACTTCAACTATTTAATTTAGGTCAATTTTACATTTTCAGCCTATCTTACTTGACCTCAAATGACCTTCGACCTTTGTATGTGACCTTCAACCTCATCAACAAATGCGGGATCCCATGTTGCATCTATGAACCGAGTTTGGTTTAAATCCATCGAAGTATGCCGATATTACAGGCAAATGTTAACCCTTTTATACAACAGACAACAACAACAACAGACTACAGTGGACACAACAGACATCAACTACAGTGGACAAAGTGATCCCTATGTGTCTTCCTGCCTTAAGACACAAAAATTACCATCAAATCAAAATGGAATGAGAATCAGCATGTTTGAAGTACTCGGTGCTATTTTTTGTCTTTTGTGAAACACTGTAATATGGCGTGTTTTGCAAGAGAGGGTCCAGTAGTTTGACCTTATATAGAAAACACTTCAGTACAATTTTTGTTTGGCCACTCTTGTCAGATGTTTTTATCTATTTAAACTCATGAAATTCACAAAAGCAAAATCTAGTATAGAAATTTTAATTCCCTGCAACAAGTAGTTTTCCAAGATAAGAAACTTTTTGAGGGGTGAATGTTACATAGATATAGGTATTTTTAGGTCACTTATTCATACGAGGTATCCTGTTTTCAGATAAGTTTTTTATGAACAAAATACTATTTTTCTGGCAAATATTACATTTGACAGACAAAAATGAGAAAATTGTGTCCATCGAAAAGTGTGACCTAAAATGCATATTTCAATCAAAAATCAAATCCTCTCACAAAATGTAGGTAAAAAATTTTAAAGAAAATTGGTAAGAATGGGTTCTTAACACCCACAATTTGTCTGCTATATAGACAGTCATTATAGCAGGCGCAGATATGAAGTAGCTGCGTGTCTTCTACAGACTTTTCATACCAGAGAAGAATACTCTTAAAGGTCCATGGCGAGATTGCAAATAGCCTAGTCCCCAGAACCCCAGATTTTCCCGAAGTGGTCAATATTTTGGTATCTAAAGAAAGCTAGTATTTTTCTAATTAACAATGTGAAATCTTGATGGCCAAAAGGTCTTTGGTTTGGATGTTATAAACGAAAATGTGCCCCACTTTGGTGGACCAATAGTAATTTTACACAGTACTCTAGGCTTACAAAATCATTTTTGTAGCTCTCACAGTTAAACTATCGGTGCATAACTTTTACAGATGAGTGGTGGAGCAAGGCCATTCAATCAAGATGAAAACTTTATATAATTAAAGGGGCCCATCCCCCTTAACTGCAGCCACAAAGAACTAAAAAGGCAAAATTAATGGTCAAGTCAAAAAACTAAACACATTACAAATATGGTGTCAGCTACAACCCAGGAAATATACACCATATAGAAAAGCATGCAGGCATTACCTGTTTTTTTTTTTTTTTTTTTTTTTTTTTTTTTTTTTTTTTTTCTCGGAGTCTGACATATCTTGCAACCAGAAGGCAACGTAGAAAAAGGCCCATGAAGCAATTGCAAAATCAAAACTTGAACAAACAATTAGACATATTAATGTTAACGGTATGCTCAGATCTCAGTCTTGTCATGAGTCTTCACATTTCAACTTGAGATTTGTAAATAAAAAACAAAAACTAAAAATTTGTTTAAATGTAATTCATATTTGTTTTCTTACATTAAAAGTAATCTGTTGGTTATGACGAATTCAACAAAATGTTTGGATTAATTGTGGAGTGTTTAATGAAGTGAAAGTATCAGTTTTTTGATCCTGAAAACATGATTTTTCCTTTTTAAGGGGTAATGATAGGTGTTTCTTTAATTAAGGGGCATTTCGTGATCCACAACCTCGTCCCCCAGAGTTTACATCGATAAAGTTGAGAGTTTTTATATAATCTGAACCGTTAGCTTGAGTATCCATGTGTACCAAATCTTAGTGCAAATTTGGCGGTATCTGTAAGAAATTTGCAATTTGTATTTTCTGTCTGTAAACGGACAGAAAATTACGCACAGTGGTCTATGGGGTGGGGAAACAAGCATTTACTCATAACACAAAACCAAAGCTTGGTGAATCAACTCAATGTGAATAAGCTTTTTCTCAAGGATATCTAGGAATCATGAATAAAACCAGAAGGTGCTGGAATCATGAATCACTGATTATTTGTGATCACATATTTTAAGTCTATCTATCTATCTATCTATGTCGACCATGGTCGGAAGCCATGATGAATTTCCTCCAAAGCAGTCTGTCAAGCATGAGTTTGTGTAGTTCATTTTGTTCAATGCCAGCATCTGAGGCAAGAAGACAGGGTTGTCAGCCTTGGTATTTCCCCGTGCTCGTGTTGTGGGTGGGCTTCCAGAACCAAGACGTTGAGAGACTGGTTCGTCTAGCCGTTTAGCACAAGGAGCAGCAAAATTCAGGCGTCGACCTCCATATTTTCTACAGTATGGGTAAATCCCCATATATTACATCCCAGGTAGGGTGATCTCTCCAGTTGAGGTTTGTACCATCATTAAAAGTATGGTATAGCATTCCATCTAGCCTGGCATCAAGGTATTCTGTGAGTTTCCATCCTTCTTGCCCCATACAGTAGAATACTTTCAACAACTGCACGAAAGAAAGAAAGCTAATCTTAGAATGTCTGGTAAGTGCGATTTCCAGAGAGTACGCATCTTGTTACAGGCTTGCCATACGAGGGCTTCCGGACATGAAAATCCTTTCAGGAATCATCCAACCAAGAACCAAGGTATTGGAAGTCCTGAACCTGGTCTAGTTGGCTCCCTGCTTTGTGGGACAGATGACATCGGGCATTTATATTATATGCATGAATTTAGTTTTAGAAAGCAGTCATCTCATAAGGACCAAACTGTTGCCAGCAGCATTCTCAACTCTGCAATAAATTCTTGAGATTGTTTAACGTGTGTCAGATAGCAAGGCAATGTCGTATGCAAACTTAGTCAGTATGATTCTGCAGGGTTTGCCCTTCGATTCTTTGTGTGTTACGTGGAAAGCCAGCATGTCCTTGTATCCTCTGATTCCATTCTATCACCTATAGTCTAGCATAATGCTGAATAGATAGGTGCTAAAGTTAAACTTGGAGCTGGAGCACTCCTGCTAAAAATCTCAAAGGCCTCAGTTTCACCATCTGGGGATAGAACAACTGTTTTGGCCACTGGACTAATGTTTAATTGCTTCAACCATGGCATTTGGAATCCCATAGCGTTCGAGATCTTGAGCATTTTACCTCGGTGCACTGAGACGAAGGCCTTCTTGAAGTCTATAAGGTGATTGACACAGTCAAGATATTGTCATTGCTTCCTTCAATAAGTCTTCGTAACGCCAGGATGTGGGAAGTGGTTGAGCGTTCAGCGCGAAACCCATTTTGGGTTGGTCTAAAGCAGAAGAGGCCGATGTGAGGTAGAATGCGGTTGAGTATCAGCGGTTTTGAAGATCTTTGCTGCTATAGATGTTAAAGCTAACACTGATATAATATGCTTTTCAACATAAGGCTCTGAAATTCATGGCTCCTAAACAATCTTTTTGGTGGAAGGGCCTCATGAAAGAATAATTTAGAGCCTGTTTTGTTTAAACCACTGTGTTCTGCACAGATGAAGTTGTCTAGCTTTATTTAGTCAAATCAGTAAAACAAATTTTGCATTTATTTTGTACCAATGAAAGAAAAGAAATTATTTGATTGTACATGGTGATCAAGTATAGCAAGTAGTTTGTGTATGCTATGGGAATTTCATGGTTTCATGAAATTCTAAAACATTACCACAAACTAACTTGATTGATGAGGTTCTTTATATGCTGATTGTAGCCTGTGGTTTTCTGTAGTGGAAATAGGAAACATAACAGAGCTAAGCACACATGAAAAGACAGGATTATGTAACTACATTGGTAACATGTCAATTGTAGACAACAACATTGTTAATGAGATTATGAGGACACTGTATAACTAATTCACATTTTGATCACTGAAAGAAGTTATTAAACCCGCACTACCTTCTATTACAAGGTTTTAGTTAAAAAAATAGTTGCAGGCATTTATTTAGCCAAATCAGTGAGTTTCTTCCATTGTGAAAAAAAAACACACAATTTTGGTAAGGGATTCTTTGAAACTCTTTGTATTTGGGGTAGAGGCCTGTGAGTTATAACTTAAAACAACGCTTATCAAATGTGAATTTTGTCAAAAGCACTTAGATCTTGATCTGTTTTGGTCAGCCAGTAACATTAGGCTGCAGTTTTTTAATTTAGTTTTAAGGACCATGATATATAGTTAGAACATGGTAAGAGTTACCACTGACTGTGCATGCATGTTCTATTCCGTAGTCAACTTGCAGGGAAGGAAGCCAGTAAAGTAATGTCATATATAGATATATTAAATAAAGGTATATAAAAAATTCTCCTGCAGTTTTCACACAATTAAACATCCAGTTATTTTGAAATGGAAATGATTGCTAGTGAGGATCATGCAGTGTTGTTTAATTACTTGTCTTTGCTTAATTATCCTTCTTAGGAGCAAACTAAGACGACGATACATTTGGAAACAAATGATTGATCTGTGCTTTTTTTTTCTAATAAACCAAGGTAAACGAAAAAACCTACCCCAGTTTTCATTGAGCCATTTGGCAAGTCCTTATAAAGCCATTGCCAATGAGGATAACCCAGCATAGATACAACTAGGGATGGAAAAAACATCAGCTTCCAGTGGTGGACTTAAATCGTACCTTCCTTGATATGATTATTCACACCAAAAACTGGCTTACAGACAAAGAACGCACACTAAGATTCAGGAAAATAACGGGGCAGATACAGCATACTTTTTGAGCTGCGCTTCCATTGGGTAGTAAGGTTATGGCGTACTGTGAATGGATTGGTGTGAAGGGGTACCAACAAACTCAGCTCTGGCTTCCTCAAATTTCACCATACCTTCAAAGGAAGACAAAAAGAGAGGATATTATAAGTTAGAAAACAATACTTTTATTTTTTCCTTAATTTACAGACACATTTTAACTATATCGGCAATTTATAATTCTAGTTGAGTCATAATTTATTGGACAAGTTTACTAGGGACGCCGCTTCCCGCCAAAAAACGCGCACCACTGGGTTGCACGTAGGCCGCAGTTCACGCGAAAAGCACGCCGCAAGTACGACATGGCCAAGAAATTATTACTCGAATTAGCTGATAATGTAGGGTTAGCAAATCAAGATTTTTTTTGTGCTATTCAAAGGGGTGACCTGACTTTACGTAAATAGTTTTGCATCAAGGTTTCTAAATTCACTCTACATAACAAGCACACAATTGGCATGAAACTTTTTTTTGTTGCAGTATTAAATAATTATATATTTGATTTGTTCATTGCTGCTTTCAATCTTTTCTAAAGATAGCTAAAAGGCTTTTATGTTGGTACTTGATTTCCTTCACTAAATACTGTTTGACAAAAAATATATCCTAATTTGAATTCTGACTTTTGTTTCTGTGCTCATCCAGGAATTCTGTTAACCTGGAAGTCAGTTCGGGGTGACTTGCACTTGACTTTTCATCTTGGTAAAATTTGTCAAGAGTGAACCTCACTTTAAGGATTTCACCAATGTATGTTTTCTGATCCTCCAGTAATCCTAATGCAAGCTAGACATCACTCAACAGTTCTTTGTTAGAAGTCAGGGACTTTTATTAACACAACAGGCTCAAAATATGTGTCTAACCTCAACTAGGACTCCTCATAAAATATGTCTATTGTTATAAAGATAAGGGATGCACTTGAGTAATCATCATGAACAATGTCTCTTAGCGGACAAGATAGCTCAATCAGGTAGCGCTCGACTCCAGTGTATGCTCATCCATGCTTATAGGCGTGCGTTCGAGCCCTGTGAGATTCAGCTATCTTTTGGAAATTTGACCCTAATTGGTACAGTTCTAACAAAATTGCTGCTCACCATGTATGTAAAATATAGTGGCTGGTATTCTGAAAGGGAGTCTAACTTTAGATATGGGCTTAATCCAGGGTTAGTCCTACATGAGTGGACCCTTTTCTCTTTCAAAATATTATGAAAGTTAAATTAACGGGTGAGAAAATATCTCATGGATGGGGTGTTCGGGTCCATCCATGAGGAATTTTCTCACCCGTTACAGCACATTTAGAGTATGTTGGAAGGTAAAAAGGTCCACTCATATAGGACTAAGCCTGGTTAAACCTGGGTCTAAAGTTAGACTCCCTTTCAGAATACCAGCCAGTATGTTTACTCACCATAGGTACCCCAGTTATAGGCCATTGTAGCACACTTGCGTTTCCAAGATTCCAAGAAGAGAGTGGTCCAAATCAAGTTGAATATAGCAAAGACAGCATAGCCATGACCTGACTTGCCAAAGAAGGTATAATACAGGTAATAGAAGAGGCCCACCCCAGCTGGTAGGAATAACGCTTTGGTGTAGAACCCCAAGAAAGAGAAGTAGATCCCCATGGCTTCACCAAAGTATGTGCGGATTTTCTCTGTGGGTAGAGAGCAAAAACAATAGTAACAATAGTGCACTCACATGATTGCAATATAGAAAGGCTCAAAGAAATTTAAAATACAATATGATACACTCACATGCATTTCACATTTGATCTGTTAAGAACTTAAAGCAAAGGTTCTCCAACCTAGAGTATGAAACTAAACTCAAACTGGGGTGCATGAAAGCTACTGTACGAGGCTGAGCACATATTCAGGAAATGATAAACAAGTAAGCACAGTAACTGATTTTTGCTGTGAAATGGGCAACTTTACCAATTAAAAACACTGAGTAAATGTCTATACTCTGTTTCACTTCTTTGTGGCAGTGGGAAATGGCGTAATTAAGACATACACGCAGTAGTCATATGCATTTTAAGTTGACATCAATGTTCGAGCTTGTAATTACACCAGCACTTGGGTGCAGCGCCAGCACTTGTGCGACCACTCTACTACCATGACGAGGTGTCACTGAGTATAGACCGTATACAATAGCCAGCCATGTTGGTGGACAAGATAGACGCATTCCAGTACTACAATACATTCACCTGTCAATGATCCAGGTGCAATCGCTAAACATGGATCGATTGGCAGCTTAATGTATTGTAGTCCTGGAATGTATGCATCTTGTCCACCAACATGTCTGGTGGCTGACGTCATATTGAATACGGTCTATAGCAGACTTCTTTAAATTCCTCCTGATCAGTTAAATGCTTAACAATGATAGCATTCCCATGGGATGAATATACAAAAACCAGTTTACATACCAATTGGTTGGTCCAGACTGATGGTTTTGAAAGTGGCATACCAGACCTTGGTGAGTCGGGATAATTCCTCGGGTATGTGCAAAGGGTAAAGCTGTGAGATCAAGTTGGCATCCATGCACTTTGGAACTGAAATTTCAAAAAAAAAATCAACTTTAAAAATACATCGCGGTCCCCAGACCGCGAGTGTCATCTGCCATCGCGGTTTGTGAATGGGGCCAAAAGTCACATGAGGTCACCAAGGTCACATGAGGTCACCAACATGTCACCCCACCCCTCCTTTCCACCAAGTTACATCATCGTAGCCCTTACAGAATCATACGGCATGCATATATTAAGGGTTAAGATTTTGACCACAGACACACACATATACATACAAACACACACACACAGACATACACCCAGAGTAATCCTATGTGCCTTCTGTAATTCTTGCAGAAGACACAAAACCTTGCAAGGATATTTCCATTTTCCCTTAATATTTCAGGCAAAAATATTTTGGATTAAATATTTCATTAAGTTCAGGTGTTGATAAGTTGCAAAATTAGGCAAACAAATACAAAAATTGCAACAGAGTGTTCATCATGCACAGCCAAAATAGCCTAAGTGACTGTGTTTATCTGGATTCAGAAGTGTAAGGTGTTTATTTAAGAAATAAAGGGTTTGCAGTGTCATTTATGGAGAAATAATGGGAAGAGGTCGAAAAAACTAAATCATGGGGAGAGGCGCAGCCGAGCCCATTATTTGAAAGTTTTTCTGGCCGAGGATACATTATGAGATCATAAATGACACTGCAAACCCTTTATTTCTATTCTATTACCTAAAACAGCTTCATTTAATAAGAAAATGCATTGGCGACCCATTATTGCAGAATAATGGGCAGTAAACTGACCAATCAGAACGCTGCATTTTCAATAATGGGCAGCAGAGGTAATAGAATAAATGATCACGACCAATTACTGTGGACCATTATCGGTAAATGACAGGCTTGCATGCAACTTGTTTGAACCAACCACAACCACAACCCTATATTCAGGATAATGGTCATGGGATAACAGAATTCGGAGCCGGACCAGTTAAGCTCAGTAGGTAAGGCGCTCGACACTGAATCCCTAATACAATAGATCACCAGGGTTTGAGTCGCCCTGTGACTGTGTGTGCTTGAATTTCCCCCTGGACAAGAAAATTGCCGGTGCTTGTCTTCTCGACCCAAGGGTTATTGGGCAGCCGTTATTTTTCGGTTGCGATAGTTACATTGTAGGTTGATTTAGGGTTCTGCACCTGTATAGAGCTGTGCCCCTATTTCTTCCCAGGAAGTTGATAATGGTCAGTGTGTTTATGGGCCCTGTGACCAGTGACCATCTGTCAAAGTGTGCTGAGACTGTGTGGCTTAAATCACTCTAATTTATTTAAATTCATTTTTAATTCAAATTTTCCTTATTTAAAAGTACCGTACAAAAGCAATTCTACTTACTGACACGTTGTCCTTTGTATAATATGACCTTAGGGCAACCTGGAATGTTTTCAGTTTCATTGCTGCGAATGTTGAGAAGTAGGTAATAAATAATCCGCTGGCAGTCGCAAGTCGATAGGAAATGTTTATCTGTTGAAATAAAGAGACTTTTTGTATCAACCAGTGAGCAAATAGCAATAGCTGCTGCACACATAAACATACACATTATACAACCCCTACAGTCCTATAGATTGCTGTACATAGTAAAAGTTCAAGTCCACCATTTTGTAGAACTGATATGAAGGTGTAGCAATTGGCCAGGGTCAATTTTGTAGCCCTCTGTAAGGTGTAGCCATGTGCAGATTACTAGTCTTGTAAGGTTATGTGGTATAAATATACTGCTAGAGTTAAGGGTAAAAAGAGTATGCCTCACAAGTTCATTATTGCACTTTTAGGTAAAAAACAACAAAACAGAACAAAAATTGACCGAGTGTTTGATGAAAAGAAATCTGACTATCTACAGGTATGATCAGACTGAGATCAGGGATCTCTGATTTTAATTATCATATATTATAATCATTATTTCACGATATGCAGATACAACAAAACCACTGGGAGCTAGGGAGTTTTAGTTCATTAAAAATAAATCTAACTGCCAGCACAAACATTGTGTTCTTTGTAATTTTGGAGAAAATACTTCCTATCACCCTATGAAAAATACAATCATCTTATCTACAGTACCTTCGTGTGGGAACTGTTCCAAATTGACTCGACTGAACTCCCTCAAATTGCCATCTTTGCACTGCTTCTTAAGACATGCCATTTCAGCTCCTTCTAACAGCCGTTTTTTGATGGCACCAATTCTTATAACCATCTCTTCACCATTTTCATCCAATGCAGTCTCAGCTTCCAGCCCTGCTCCTCCATCGTCCCTCGGTGCTTGGATACGAGACAGAAGCCATTCCCTCGTAGCCGAGCTGGCCTTCTTGGAGAATTCCAAGATGCAGAGAGGCTGGAATTGGCTGCTGTCTTTCTTGGTTAAGATAGAGGCCTTGATGTCATGTACACAACCTTCGTGGGTGTGGGGTCGTGGACTCCGGCTGCGATTACGTGGTGGGCCGTCTTGTTGTTACGTCATTGTAAGAGTCCCTGAGGTAGTACTGTTGAAACAACAAAACAAAATATGTAGTTGTAATCACAATCGTTGGCAAATATTTAGTTGCTGTTATTATATTTTAGAATCATAGGGGTTTCTTAAATACCAAGTACCATAAAGTTATCACAGAATAATCTACATTATTATTCGGTGGTCTTAGGAGACCATTCTGAGAAGAGCCTTCTTTGCCCCATATGTGGATGTCACCACAAAATAGTCTCATTCCGCCTTCTGTATACTGATAACCCCTTTTTTTATGGCCACTTTTGGTATAGAACTGGGGTCACTTTAAATGTTTTCTAAAATTGTTGGAAAAAGAGCAACTCTGGAACAGCTGGGATGCCTGTCACTTAATTGCTACCTCAACAATGACTGGACAAGCTAATTTATGAGACCTAACAAAATTGAAAATTATGTTATGTTTTTTGGTTTTATATGGTAGTATTATATCATTCCTGTATTCATAACGAATAAATGTTAAAGTGTCAATGAGAGATTTTGGAGGCACCCAAATATTTGTCATAATAGTAATTTCAAATAGATTAGACACTCATAGACTTTTTACCTTGTATATGCGATACAGACATGTCTTAAAGAGAGAAAAAAAGGTGACTATTTGACTTGCTTATATTTCCATGTAAAAACTAGGCTGAATTCGTATTTGCTCCTATCGCATTAGACATTTCACAAATTTTGTATCAACCCACAGAAACATTTCTCATCGTAACCCTTCAGTGAGTAATTTTGTGGAAAGCTTTACATTAGGGCAACAATTAGAACGTTCAATTTTTTAGGGACACCTGAAAATGTGAAACTTTCTCGTTGCACCTTTAAAGAAATATTTTTTTAAAACAGTTAAATAATTGTTGTAAAAAAAATCTAAAAAAACACCACACATTGGAAATCAGTACCAAATTCCACGTAAATCAATCTACTGATGGTCAGAAAGCCATGAACAAGGTACCCATACCTTGAGACGGGCCCTTTTGATGATTTCTTTTTTAACACAAATTACCTATTATGATGGACATCTGACAGAAGTACTGCACACTTTCTAAGGGCCCTTGGACAGAGGAACGGTGCAGGGGGTTGGTAGGGGGATGTTCCTTCCCGAGTTCTGGATTCATGAAGAAAGGCAGGGGTTTTGAGCAATGAATTGCGTTGAAAATAGAGTTTTTTTACTACATTGTAGTTAATCGTTTTGGTTTTTGCCCATCCAGTGATTTTACCCTGGGCCACCCCGGCCCTTGGAACATGGTGTTTGCAAAACGCTCTAATGTCTTAAATTTCAATCCAGATTCACAATATTTTTGATAAACTTGTTTGTAAGTGTAAAAGCATATGCAAATTTAACCTTTTTTTCTGTTTATCCACCATATCGGGGC
>JAMKCH010011285.1:0-28039 GCA_023653785.1 Ophioderma brevispina | reverse complement strand
AATGGGGAAAATATATTAAAACTGATATAACAAATGAAAACGAAATATATTTGCGATGCGGCTGAAGGTAAAACACAATATATTATCTGGGCTATCCAGAAATGCAAGAAATAACTAATGAAAATTACATATTTTTCTCCAAAATTTGATGACGTCATCAAAATGACGTCATCGGGGCTATGCATCCCAATTTTTTAAAAGGTACATCATTTTTCCAGGTTTACTAGACATATAGGATACCACCATTGTCATGTCGGGAGGCTCTGGGGGGGATGCACGGTAACGGGGGACGGCTCACGGCGATGCAGGTTGCGTCTAAGTGAGTTTCCATAATCCAGTCTGGACAGGAACAAAGAGAGACGACACAATATGATGGCAAGATTCAATGTCCGATTATCTTCGTATACAAGAACATTTCATACTTTGAAAATTAGTGTATGACATAAATGAGATACATGATTTTCATGGATAAGGTTGAGTCAAGATAAATCCCAAGGTTGCGAACTGAGGTGGTTGATTTTACAGTTATGTTTCCAACTTGGAGTATGCAAACAGAGTTTTGTTTAATGTTGTGAGGGGATCCAAAAACAATGAATTCCATTCTTGTCCAGTTGAGTTTGAATTTATTGATTCATCCAGGTCACTTATTTCCCATACACAGTTGAAGGCGATGTAAGGCGCATCTCTGTCACCAGCTTTCTTCGGATCATACGAACAGTAAATTGTGAGTCATCTGCATATTCATGAAAAGTAAACTTGTGTTTGCGTATAATTTGTCCAATAGGATGAATGTAGGTGATAAATTGAAGAGGACCCATGATGGATCTTAAGGGGTTCCCACACATAAGATGAATTTCATCTGACAAGGCACTATCAATGCAGACACGGCTGCTGCGGTTCTGAATATATGATTTATCCAGGCAAGGGCGGGAACAGAAATACCAAAAGTAATATTGATTACATATGGAATCCTATGATGATTACTGACTTGATATTATTAAGAAATGTCCAGGGGAGGGCTTGGTGTAATGAATAATACACTACAGAATGACCCTCCATCAGAAAAAAATACAACCCCTATGTGTCCAAAGAGTAATCCCTAAAATGTTGTAATCACCGGACCCTAATAATAGTCACCGATATTTCAGACCATTTCACTGTTGGTTCCACAATTTTCAAAATAATTAACGCCAGCTAGCCTTCTAAAAAACACCATTTCCTAAATAAACTTAAAAAGCTTAAAAAAAAAAAAAAAAATCAAGGATTTAAAAGGATTATCAATCCACAACATGGCAGCATGTGTACGATGATGATAATCCTGAAAAGGCTTTTTAATCCTTTCAATACAACTAGCAAATAATTAATATCACTGTCATATTAAACCACTAATTATCTAAGCTTAAAACACCAGAAAAACCTGGATAACATTGGGCTAATTAAAATCGATCAACCACTACGATAAATTATTTAGAAAATACACCCTCCCCCCCCCCCCCCCCCCCCCCCCACACTGGTGATGATAGAAACTATACAAAATATCGCCAATACTATATACAATTAATTCGTGCGCCATGCTAAACGTAATCATATCAAAGCAGAGCTTGAATGCACAACGGAAAAAACATGGAAAAAACATGGCAAACCCTAAATAATCTTCTCGGTAGAAATAAAAAAAAGCCAGACCACCCTCTAAAAACTTTATCGCCTTACTTGGCTATGAAAATAAAGGGGGACCCAGTCGAAATCCCTAACAAATTCATGATTTTTTACCACATTAATTTCCTTGCAAATGCAGTTCATAGTAAGTATCTTTCTCTCGTCCTACAACCTAAGGACTGAATTGTTGGATATACCTCACAAATGAGACACAGTTGTGGCGTCGATGGTATTAGCTCAACATAGTTAAACAGATCTTACCAAATTTATGGTGCCAACAACGTATTATTCAATCTTTCCATATCCACCGGTATTGTTCATTAAATTAAAAGTTGCAAGGTTATTCCGATTTAACAACTGTTAAGCATTCTTTCAACATTATCGGCCAATATCCATCCTTCCAGCCTTATCCACATTTAAAACAGAATCATCGCATTATTCTTCTTAGCGTATTCTCCACAAGTCATTGTACTGGCTGTGGTGTGAAGATTTATTCCAACTGTGTAAGCTGATCCGGAGTAGGTGTATCCATGATACGGATGCTCCTAACATGTCCATCGCATTATTGAACGTAAAAAAATCTTCACTTTTCCTGTCCAGTTTTGCTTTAGACCTAAACACTCCACCTTTATGGCAATCAATAAACCCTATGTAAAGGATATACAACGAGTACTCGCCGTTCGTGTCTAGAAAGGCCTGAGGGGCGGTAGCCCCGAAGCCATTCTAGCCACGAATTGAGAGTTACGAGTGTATATCCGCTTAACATCACATCTGGGACGTCACCCATGATTGCTTTTTTTTTTTTCGCTCCCATATTTTTGCATTGCACGAATGAGTGTTTTGAAATTAGTTGCTCATTCACAAGATAATCAATTACCGATTGAGGCCGAACTGTATTCAATTTTTGTAGGAATGGTGTGAATTAAGAGTCTTTAAAAAACGCAATACTGGACAAACCATTCTTTGATGTATAATGATTGAAGATTTAGGTTCAATATTGATCGCATTTGCAGTCCCCGCATCAGCATTTCGTATGCAGATTTCATTGGTATATGTGTGTGGTTATGTGCCGTCACATTTTTGTCTACAGAGTGTATATTTTGTACATTTATATTTGATTACTCCTCATTGACTTCATTACCCCTGTTTGATAATATAGAAGTATTAATACTGCTATGATGGAAATTACCAGCTAAATAGGTAAACGAGAGCATCAATGGTACTTCAACTATTTACCACTTATATGGTCAAGCAGACACCTGTGTGGTGTATGTAGTGATTGCTATTAACAAAAGTGATATGACCCGCGTTTTCTTGGAATTACAAGCTAAATTCACTTGCAACTTGAGGATGCCCTTGGAATATATTAATTGTATTATGATCATGATTTTCGTTCTAAAGGAAATAAACCGAATTGTATGATCCAAATCCCGAATCTGAGGACGTTTATGATTTACCGAAGATGAGGATCTGTACATAGGCTGTACCATAACCACGATATCCAGTAAATGCCGATGGCAGAAATCATAATTCGGGAATATACTGATCGACTAATGGCTTTCGATATGGGACAAGATTTCTCGGTATTTGTATTTTTTTCTCCCTGGATATGCCAAGGATTAATAGGAACTGTATCGTTTGGGAAGGTTGTGCGTGGGCTCGTTTTTTTTTCCTATTAGGAGGGGCCAAAAATCTGGTCGGCTGTACTCTCGCATACAGGTTTTCAAATCAATTTTAAACCGCATTCGTTTTTTTTTAAGGAAATTTTATTCATTTATTTCACGTGGCCGACTAAAAATGTCGCGGGAAGGAGTTTCATACGTATCTCCCCTTTAAAAATTTACAGTAGACAATTTTTTATTATACATACACTCACGAACACTCTTAAACCCTAAACCAAAATTTAAAAAAAAATGTTACATGCACCACCTGAAACTGTGTAAGACCATTAGCCGTTATTGACTTAAGGTGCCACGAGAGATTTTGAGGCACCCAAATATTGTGCTATGTAATTTCATATAGATTGATATCTTCCGTGTATTTCGCTACAGAAATGCCTTAAAGAGAAAAAAGAGGATTTTGATGTTGGCTTATCTTTCATGTAAACATAGGATAATTTTGTAGTGCTCCTATACGAAATTAAAATTTCACACTTTTTGTACCAAAGAAACATTTTTCTCAGCTTAATTCTTTTATATGGGATATTTTTTTATGGAAACCCTTATATCAGGGCAAAAATCCATTCTTTTCGATTTTTTAGGAACCTATTGAAATCCTCTCGTTGCACTTTAATTGGCTCTATAGAAAACAGCTTTGAATTTTTCTGTCTGCACGACAGAACATCAAAGCATACTAAATTATCATCTTATACTCAGACGGTGTTTCAGCTTAATTATTCACTTCATTTGTGTCGAATTATGTGATATGCATTTCAATAATGCAAAAACTCGGGCTCGACAAAATGGGGCGCTGCTTTCCTAAAATCTCCTCTTGTCTTTTTAAATAAAAAATGAAATTTTACGGGGGGGTCGCATAAGTTCATATGAAACAAACTGAATTCATGCAGATCTTTACCCACTGTTACAGTAGAAAAATACTATGATTATGATTGGAGCTTAAATCAAATAAACGGGGAAACACAATTAAATACAATAAAGAAAAACACACAAAAGATACAAAAGAGCCAGCAAGTTTCGTGAGATTTACACATTAAAAACAATACTGAACAACTATTCTGCCTCCTTAAAACGATAAACAAAATTGAAGGACTAAATGATAAACGTAGATCAACCATGCTGAAATATAAGATCAAATAGTCAAATTTTCACAAAAAGGACTCTCAGACACAAAGAATTTATAGAGTGAAAATGTATTGAAATACTCCCAAGTCATACAAAATCATAAAAACGTACGACATTCTTGTGATATTCATAACTTAAACTGAAAATAACACCACAACTAAAAAGGAACGAACCACAAATTAACTCGTGTATGGTATGATATTCGTTATTTCATGTGAATTTTTATCAACGCAAAATAGATTTCTAAATTGTGGCCCATATGTAATACCTGCTTTGTATTGTTTTCCTGATGTTTGCGCGAATGGAGCGAAAGTATTTTTAAACAATAACACGCCATTCGTAAAAACGTGGCGAAAGCAGTCGCTTTTCTGAGGTACGAATGGCGTGTTATTGTTACTTTCGCTTCATTCGTTGACAAAATAATGGGAGCGAACAAAAACAATAGGGTGTGACGTCACAGATGTGTGTAAAATAAAATAAACTACTGCCCTCGAACCAAAAAGCTCTGCACTGCCGGGATCTTTCTCGGGGATCTCAGAAGCGTTCGATACCTATTGATCACAAAAATTCTCATTAATAAACAAAAAAATATGGTATAAGAGGTACTTCATACTTGGAATTGAAATTTACTGGACAACCGAAAGAATTTGTTTATTATAACCAACACCACTCTTCCACTTCGATCATTTGCGGCGTACCTCAAGGCTCAAAGTGTAAAGACCCCTGTGTTTACTTTATATTAAGGACCTTCCTTAGTGCTCTCCTAATCTTCATTTTATTATGTTCGCTGATGACACTAAAGTATTTTGTACTTTAACAAGAAACCTAAATTACTTGAATCAACTTTAAATGCAGAATTAACCCAATTATATCTATTGGTTAATAACTTTCTATAAACCATCAACAACATATATTTTATGGTATTCAGAAATAAACATAACCCTTTACCGCCAAATGATATTAAATTATTATCGACAATAAAACACTTGAACAAGTTAACACAACTAAATTTTTAGACGTTTTAATTGATGATGACACATTCTTGGAAAGCACACACTTCACATGTTACTAAAATAATTTCAAATACAACGGCCTCATCAGAAAAGTTAAACCCTTCTTCCCAATTGATCACTGACTACCCTTATATAGTACACTTGCTTCCCTTAATCAACTACTGTGCCCTTATTTCGGGGAACATAAAAATACTTCTAATCTTCATTCTCGTTTTATTGCAAAAACGATCATACGGTCATGTACTAATTCACTTTGGTTTATAGCCCATACAGACCTCTTTTCTTTCTCCTCCATGATACGCTTAAATTCGTGGAATCTAGCTTTCATACCTAACCGCCCAGTTTATGTATTAATACCATCAATGACCTACTTCCTCCAATATCTGTAATGATCATTTTTTCTTGAACAACACCCGTATCTAAGGACTGTGACTTTAGACAACACCCCAAACATCCACGCAGACTTCTGAACCCATTATATCCAAGGATCCCTTTTATGGAATTCATTGAATGTCCGTCTTAAACAGTCCCCATCCTTAGCTATTTTTAAAAAGCAATTCTCAAACAAACGGCTCATTGATTTTAATTCTGCATCTGTTAATGTCCTTGTGATTTGGTACTTATACTTATTCATTATATTAGACCTAAACTGTCAGAAATGATGCGGCTGGCAATTTTCGGACTGATGCCCCCGTTCTTCAAGGGGGAAAATGTAGTACAGGGAAAATTTTAAAATCGCGTCAATTTTGTTTTAATGTACATTAACGCGTTTCGTCTACTCATAAGGTTTAAAAATATATATGGCCTAGGTTCCAACTTTAGTTAAAGCGGATGCCCCGTATGGTTAAATGTTCACCCCTGGTGGTCAATGCTTCCGATGTTGTTTGAAGTGGTGTCAATTATTCCTTGTGTCATACTGAAATAGAAAATCCATTTATTAATTTTTGATAGCACCATTGGGCGATAATCCGGGAAAGTTCTGGTGGACCGTCCCATAACCATGTCGACCCTTGCGACATTTGCTCGTAATTAGCCAACCTGTAAATAATACATTTTTGGATCCGTGAGACATACAAACAAACTTATCAACCAGTTTCAACAAAATCTGAGCATTGGGTAATGTTTACCCAGGATGACTTGAATCTAATGATGGGGCTATAGCGCTTTAACTAAAGGTCGGAACTAGGCAAAATATACTTTCTAATCCTTATAAGGAGGCGAACATGCATGTTAATGTACATTAAAACACAATTTGACTCGATTTTAAATTTTTCCCTGTAGTAACATTTCCCCCGTTGAGGAAGGGGGCAGCAGTCAGAAAATTGGCACCCCATCATTTCTGACTGTCTGGTCCTATTGAATGAAAAACAGCAGCAAACAACTTTCGTACCCAAATCCTACGGGGAACTGTTTTCATGTAACCTACCAACCCACACTATTATGTTGTTAACGTGCAATTTATGCCATGGGTGCCACTATTATTACACGCCCTGCGTTTAAGTTGCATCCACATCTCTTGCAATTATGTTTCTATTAAATTCATGTTCATATTTAAAATGTTAAAATAGTTATTTGTACTGTAAATGGCAATGAGATGGACACATAACCTGAAACCGGAACAGTGCGTTTTTTCCACCTCCCTTCTCCTCTGCCAAATGCCCAGGTACTTCGGCAGTTCCGAGAGGAGGGGAGTTCGGCACAAAACAGAGCACTTCAATTCAGTTGACTCTTCACGACAACATTATTTTCACGCTTTATTCGTTATTCATATATGGAGCCCGGAATGTGGCTCCCGCCGGACGCGGGGACTTATCTGCTTTCACACGGTATTTCGGCACCCGGGTATTTCGGACCAACAGGGTATTTCGGCTGCAAAACGCATTATGGTTTTGCCGTTTATTTCTATTAAAGAGGGATAGCTCGAATCTCATTGAATATCAATGATGTCTATGACTGGATGAGTTTAACACAGATGTACCTGTGTCTATGTGTGAGTGTGATTATGGGCTTGCCCGAGCGTTCGCGTGTGCTACCTATAGTGACTTCTTTTCGTCATAGAGTGTGTGTCTAAATTTCAGTCTTGTATGTCTATTTTAACATGAAAAAGACACGCCCAAGTAACTCATGTGTGTGTGGAGTTGGTGTGTGCTGTGTATGTATAACATTGTATTTGAGTTATGGGCAGTTTTGGGAAATAACGCATATGTGTGGGGGGTGTGTTCATATGTGGATTTGAGTTAAAGGGATATAAGCAGGATTGCAAATCCGAAACCATGAAAACAAAAAAAATCATCAAATTCATATTTTTAATTTTGTTCTGGCATGTATGCGACATAATCTGCAAGTGGTGGCTTGAAATCCGTGTATTAAAAACTAGGGCAGTAACTTTTTAGCTGATTCGTAATTTTCTATACGTTACGTATCAAAATTCCGACTTGAATAAAAAAAAACCTTTCCTGTTGAATATCACAGATTTTCAAAACGATATTGTGCACCATGATGCAATGCAGTTTGACCTCAAACACAAACATTATGATCTTTATTTGTACTGGTGTAATTACCGCAATCAGCTGTTTAGTGAGATTTTGGATGCCGTCGCTGTAGGTCTATTTGCGGGTGACGGTATGGACCAATTCCTCAAATCCTCATTTTTCACTATTTGGTGTTTGATGTTTCCAAAAAAAAAAAACATTAAAAGCAGTTATATGGATGTAAACACTTATCCCTGATATATAAGTAACAAATGCATTTCCACATTTTTCGCATTCGCTCGCATTATCGCTGCTAATCCCTTTAATGGGCATGCTTTTGGATAGTTTTGTTCTATGTTTGTTTATGAAATAATAATATATTATTATTATTATTATTATTATTCAGAAATGGCCTATTAGAAACCGAAATACTACTTCAAACCAGATCTTACCGAAGAAAGTTAGAAACAAGTGAGGACGCTTGCGGTCAATATTACCAACCGCAAAAAGATGGCTGAAAAACAAAACCAGACTCTGCGAAGGTTATTTCAAACTATTCTAGTAACTAGGCGCAACTCGTGACACATCACGTTGGATCATGGGTTCTAGTTCATTGAGAAGTCGTGAACAATGGAGCAGATCTGGGAGAAAATATAAAGATGGGTTACTGGGGACAGATATCAAAGGCAATTAGCCTCAATAAATTGCAACGAAAAAACCCATTGTATATGAAAGTAAATGTCACGATGCGATGAAGAGGAAATGTTAAAGCATTGTGATTACTTTGTGACCAAGGTAGGTAAGCCACATTTATAAACGGTAAGATGTATTATGAAATATATATGAAATGATATTATATCATATTATATATAACACTACTATGTTAAATTAAATGGGGAGGACAGTATACATGCATTGTATTTTATTATATGTATTACGCGGTCCGGTAAGTACATATATCCCGTTTCTTAAAATTAAAAAAACAAAAGTTGGCGCAGTGGCCGTTTGAAAATTATCAAGACGGGAATAATACCGAAAGGGCAGGTGGGAAAAAGGGGATGAGGCCGTAGGATTTGCGTGTAACTTTTCCGTGTTGCGAGCACCGAGAGAAGTACCCGACAAAAACGTTCAATTTCTCGCGAGGTTCTATAGGTTCAGATCCAATTACGATAATATTCAAAACAAAAATGTAACGGACCCTGGATGCAAAACCTCCATATACATGTAGAACCCCTTCGTTTTCCGGAGATATTTGAGATTAGTTTCATTGCATGCATACGCTATAACGGACTGATAACGTTTAATCTTCTCGCGCAGTACGAATTTAGATAATACCTTTTGGTCTGTGACACAGACTCACACTTTCCGGACGCCCGTATACTATTGTTGTAACCAAATTTGTTCGCAAACTTATGTGGTTGTGATTCATGCTTGTTTCTTCTCAAAAAGTAGATACAGCTTAGTGGTGAATCTTTCTGTGAGGCCGTAAAAAATTTGTTCCCTACATTTTACAGCATGGCCGGCATTGTGAGCGAGTTTAAATAGCGCGCCGGAGATGGGGAACTGGGACGTACTTTTTTCGGGAGAGGTACTTGTAATCCAAGGAGGGATACATGCTCGGGTACCATAAAAAATAATTTATAATTCGATTATTAAACTTTTAAAGATAAGTATTACCTGCAGGCATTAGTGGCGGTAATAGCGGAAAATCAGGTAAACACGCGCGGGGTTTAGGAGCGAGGCAGGAGCACGCAAGGAGCGAAGCAGTAGCCGGGTGAATGCAGTTTTAGGCAAAAGAAAATATTACGGATAAAGCGTATGTGGGCCGCCCCAGCTATAGCTGCCAGGACCACTAGCAATCGTTTGGCGTGTGTGTATGTATGTGTGTTTGTATGGATGTGTGTGTCAAAAAAATTGTTAAGTTTTCTGGGGCGGCCCACAGCTTATATTTCTTTGAATTTAGCGAGCGCGAAAGCCGGAGAACCGCGAAATTCTAGTTGTATGCACTTTTACTCTAGCAGATTACATGGGTTCTGTGTAACCCCTTAAAACTAAATTCTAAATGATTTAGTATCTCTACGACATCTCTTAAGAAATTTTGATGCTACCCAAATCAAATATTGTCTAAGAGGTCCGTTTGGGGCGGCCATAGGTATCTTAAGAGATCATATAAATATGAGTGAAAATGTGATAAAAGTTTTTGATTGGGTAATTATACAAGGGGGGTCAAATTCAAAATTGCATGATGTTGAAAAAAAATTGGTGTCAGTTGTTCGTTATAAGCTGAGGGCAATCGGAAAAAGTATAGTTTGTACACAGGTGTCCACAAAAAAATGGTTTGCCAGGCAAACAAGCACCCTCGTGGGAGGTGACAAACAATAATATAGTGACATATATTTACATTATATCCAAAAATGAAGGTTTTGGAATTTGACGACCGTTTACAGCATCTGATTTGGTTGTTCCAATCTAGAGATATGGCTAGTATTCCAAGAGAGGGTGCGGTACCAAATGTGCCACTTTCGCAGAATGGGATACGTCATGTTGATAGGTTGATAGGGGCTTATTGATTTTATTTCACAAATGCGCATTCAAAAGAGTTCCATTATCATTTAAATAGTCATGTGCAATTTCAATTGATTACATCACACAATAAAAATAAAACATGTTATTTTTTTCAATTAACTTCAAGAACAGACGTTCATTTTCCAGAACTCTTAAAGAACGGGTATTATTTGGCAAGATGTGCAATTTATAATGTTTGAACAATTTGTCTATGTTTTCAGCTGAGTATACTCTATTTTTATGTTCTTTTACATTATTCATGAAGTCATTTTTTTATGTTTACACAGAAAAAGAAACATGATTGAAAACAACAAGAAAAAAAGATCAAGCATTTACTGTGTGATGGATGAATCTTAGAATCAATTAAGTGTCTTATCAACATGCATAGCTATGCATTGATAGATTGTGGTAGTTCTACCATTCTGTGAAAAGTGGCACAATTGGTATTTCACCCGCTCTTGAAAATCATCATATCTCCAGATTGCAACAAACCAAATAGGATGCTGGTAAACGGGTATTCAAAAAAGCAAAGACTTCATTTATGATATGATGTAATACGCAATCGATATGTTATTGTTTCACCTCCAACGAGGGTAATTTTACCTTGCACATTTTTTGTGGACACCCTGTATACTCGAATTCGCACTGATATAGGGGCTGGGGCAAGAGCTGGGGAAAGTTGTGGGTCATATCCATTAGGTGAAAATAGGGAAGAAGAACCATTTTTCTATCCAAGAAGTCGTTTCGCTGCCTAACGATAGAAAGTGACTTGAAAAGTGGAAAAGGGCAAAGTACAAAACTTAATTTTGTTACTGTACTTATTGAATTGAAATTTGTACAGTTTTAATAATCCATTTATAAAGATTCACATCACTTTACTGTAAAAACGGTATTTAGTCGGAATAAAATATTCTTCAAGTTTCACTGTATCCTAGTTTAGTTTAGCCTATGATTGAAAGAATTAGGCCTACTCGAGCACTTAACGGTGGTGTTTATACTTTATGGTCCTTCTACTGTTCTACACTGGTCATAAATGTACACTGACAAAGCAAATCCCCGAATTCTTTAGACTAAAAGAATTAATGTACGCGACGTTAAATTACAAAGTTGTGTTTTGCGTTTGTGATGTGTTTAGACCAAGGTTTTCATTTCAACTATTTTATCCAAAGCTACATTAACGATTATGAAACTACACACAACTGTACAAAAGTATTGAACAGGCAGAGAAAATGTTTCATAATCACAAAATGATTTTCAAATGGTATTCAGCGGTTCTCAACAACACAGGAACATTGAATGCCAAAATTGTGTTTTTCAAACAAATGTTATTCCTCAGAATTCCTAGAGTTACTGAACCAAATTTTGTTTGAATGCCCATGTTCCCTAAATATGGCGCGAATTATAAGAGATGGCCATCGATAACTTGACGATTGCACCCCGGAAAGTTATACAGCCCAGGAAGCCACAAATGACTAAAAATGGCCGCTAAATGAATTGGGAGGGTTTGTTAGGATTTACTCTAAATGTTTACGGGAGGAAAAGGCAGGCCTTGTGTGGACCCAGCAAATGAGATACGTCAAGGAAGACAGAGGTCTTTTAAAAGTTGGAAAATTGAGGACATCCGAATTGTAATTTGAATGATTAAATCACGTGGTTTGAACAAATAAGGTCTGAAACTTAATCAAATTCTTGACAAACAGTAGAATGTCAACGGTTATGATTAAAAAGTCTTTAAAGTCACAACGTGACCCTTTTCTTGCCATTCAATTCCCGAGTCCAACAGCGATGAACGCGCTCGCTCTCATTTACATTGCGATATCTCATTGTTAGTCGGCCCCACCGCCACGCGCAGCTGGGAAGTGGTTTTTTTGTGTTGGAGTTTTTTAGCTGAATTTTCCGCGGAACACGATGGTTTTGACGGCCGAATTTATTAAAACGAGCCCAAAGTGGTCCCAGGGGGTCCCGGGGGAAGGGGGGGGGGAATATTAACTTTGGTATACATGACCGCCCGAATTGTGAGTATTTTTGGTTTGTCTATTTATAGGGTTTTGGACGTTCTAAATTGATTTGGAGATACTTTCAAAATCCTAAATAACTGTTCCTAGCTCAAATTTCAAAATGGCGCCCAAAAAGTGAATGTTACCACGTTTTGTACATCTTTACCGATATTTGCATTCTGGAGCCCATAACAATGTTGTCGGGCATTACAGGGTCATTAAAATGACTTTCCAAATCCAAAATGGCTGCCACTTGACCCAAAATGTCAATAATTCAAAATGGCTGCCATTTGCTGAATTTGCAAATGACCTTCAAAAAGGTTGCTATTAAATTTTGGAATGTATTTAGTATTGGGGTTATTTTATTGGTTTGGCACAACAAGGGGTTTTATACACTTTGAAAATCCAAGAGGCTTCTGATTTCAAACTGTCAAAAGAAATGGCATGCAACTGGTGACTTTTATAGCTTGTCTTAAAGAAGTAAGTTACATACGTTGGTAGATATTTGTTGTGTATATCGATATGTTTTGGCAAGAAAACGTGATTTAAAAACTTTCAAAAAGTTAAAAAAACGGCTGTATAATGTCAAAATTGGCATAATATCACACAAACAGTTTCAATAAAATTCAGACTTCTAAGAGCTTAACCACCTTTTGGAGTTTTTGTGTCTTTTGCAGTTTGGCATTACAAGGTGACCAAAACACTTTCTATTTGCCTGGCAAAGCTGCCATATACCCAAAAAGTTTAAAAAGGGGTGTCTCAAAAAAGAGAACCCTCAAAGAGTCTTCTATTTCACGAAGAGAAAAAAAGTTAAACATACACATTGATTAATGCATTTCATTAGGTTGCCGACACCGAAAAAAAATATTTTCAAAAGGATACATATTGACAGAGTTATGACCGATTGAAAATTGTACCACTTGTTTTCCTTTTATACCACGATTGTTAAGTTTTAGCTGTCTTTAGACAATACCACATCTCCAAGCAAATTCTTTGTTTATGGTTTACATTTGTTTTGCCGACCAATGCAGTGCTGATATGAAAAGTGTAGTCAATTATTAGAAATTCCAAGATGTTGCCTCATTCTGAAGGACGGGTGCCAGGCTTGCGCTATTTCCATTCAATAATCGACTTCTAATCATTTGTGTCGGTCACGCTTGCAAGCTTAAGCGGGTATTATATGCGAATTCTGACAAGTTGATGGTGGTTCCTGTGCTTACACTTCACTCTTTAATGGTCCCAATAGGGCGAAAGCTAGCAAACTCAAATCTAAGGATCTTCGCAACAGAATAACCGCTGCCTTTGCAGCATTCCGACTGATTTAATAAACTGATTTAAACCAGGAAATTGATTCTGATCTTTTTTGGGGTGCTGGTTTACCGATTGTATTGACCAATCGGCTTCACCCTGTTGTCTTACCACAACAATTCAGGGTGTTGTACTGGTCACTTCGCTATTGCCACCGGGAGTTTAGTTGCACCTTCTGGCGCATTTGGCTTGTTGGACAATATAACAATTTTCCCTCCCTCTTTCCCTCCCCCCAGGTGGTGGTAGACAGCAGATGGTCTCGTAATTACCTCAATTTAGATGATTAAGTTGGTAAGTGTCTTTGCTTAAGCTCATTTAACTTATTCGACTTTTGTATTTGTAAGTATTTTGGGGGGTTGGGGGAAATTTAAGAAATTGGGTAATTTGATGGATCTGAACCTTCTATAAATTGAACTTGTAGCTATATATATTATATATATATAATATATATATATATATCTATATAATTATATATATAATATATTATATAAAATATATATATAATAAATGAATTGGATTGTAACTGTAATTAGCTAGTGGATAGGTCAGTTCTTTTAGAAAAATGTGACATTTGCTTAAACTAGTTGTAATTCTATATGTATTCAAAGGAAGGATCTAATGGGACTTCAAGTGTGAAGTAAGGCTATATTATTGGAATCGGTACCTTCTTGGGCAATTGCTGGGGAACCACAACGACTTAGTATACCGTATACTGGTCACAGTGTCTTCGGAGATAAACAAGAACTTCGAATGTGAAGTTAGTCCAGTTCATTCCGCGGGTGGTACCTCTTTGGCACTGTAAGGGAGGGAACCTTAAGCCGTGATAGGTCACACGAAGAAAGCTCCCGGCCCCCCCAACCATTCCCAACTACAAAGACCGCATTTGTTTCAAATCGGCTAAAATCTTGTTCAAACTTTGCAAAAATACAATGTTTATCCCAACCAGGGATGATTAGTATGCGAGGTATCCCCCACAGCTGTTTGACCCCGTGCAAATTGTATTTTTCTTTTTATTTTTTTAGAAACAATGTTACGCCAGTAGTGGCGACACAATTTAGACAACTGTTATAAGTAGGCCATGCAAGAGCTATTACCTCAGCAAAAATAAGGCAAATCCATTGCGGGAAAATCTTGTCAGATAGGCTACAAAAGGTCGGCGATTCTATTGTTAAGCGCCCTCTACGATGCCATTTCCATTGAAAAGACGTGTAAAAACTAGATTTTTAAGAAAAATCACATTGCCCGCAATGAATATTTCGTAAATTTTACAACAGGGTATGTTCGATGGAATTATAAAAACAAAATCAGTTGTCAAAAAGGTGTCGCCGTTGATATTTTTTGTTTTATTTTGATTTGGTATAATAAATGAGACTTTCAAACAGCTGTGCCCCAGTCGTTTCAACGAGGGACAAGGGATGCTGAAAAAAAGCCGAGCAGTACGCGACAGATTCATGAAATCAACAAGATGCAGCATGTTTAATTGGCGACGGGACACTTGTTCAGTCCCCGAGTAGTCGCCGACCTTGAAATACGAGGGCACAAGTCGGTGACATGTCACTGTCAAGAAGTGGTCGTCGATGGTCGCCGGTTGTGACGCCAAGAAAGGTACCGTCCCATGAAGACAACACGCGACGCGAACTCTAACTTTTCCCAACGACACAAGACCACAATTTTTCAAAATCGGCTGCAGTCTTGTTCAATTACAAGACAAGAGAGCTCAATCGCGAGCAGTAGGCGATCAAGATTGTCACTGTTCAGTTCTCAAACAGTCGCAGACCTTAACACGGGGGGGACAGCACAAGATGCTGTAAGGACTGCAAGGCGGGCGACTTATCTCTGTAGTCGCCGAGTTTTAGTCGCCGGATGTTAAAAAAATTGCCCAGTGGATTGCATTTTGCTCTCACGCTTGGAGCAGACTCAGGCCGTCCACTTTCTACAACTCACAAATAACCACTCATGATGCGCGCCAATTCATCGGCTACCGCTTCCAAAAAAATCGTGGCGGGTTTTTGAAAATTTGGCCACGTGCTCCGGGGAACACACAAGATGCAGAAGATGGACATGTGACCAGTCCCCAGATTGGCCCAAAAACACACCTGAAAAAGGAAAAGTAATCACGATTTTCGAAAAAAATGGCATCGGCACCAGTCTTGAGTCAAGTTGGAAGCGCGTTTTTTTCTAGCAAATAACGGTAATACAGACTACAGAAGATGGTACCAGACCGAGAATAGTCCAGACCTTGTCAAACGCACATGAAAAAGAAAAACTGCTCACGATTTTCGAAAAATGAACCCCAATCGGCACCATTCTTTGAGCAAGTATTGGAAGGTGGTTTTCTAGCAAAAAATAGGCGTGTGACTGAGGACTTAAGTTGGTTGTTGTATCTTATGGTCTCGAGTGGCTTTGGAATTGAAAAGAAACTGGATTTGGAGACATAAATATTTAAAATTACCTATGTGGGAATTGGAAATAAATAGGGGGACTAACTCCTGGCAAATAGGCGCCACACATTTCGAATTGCTTTTTTGTTTTTCATTTCTTGGGTGGAAAGAATCTATAATTTTATGCATTGATATGGTGAACGATGCCTTTACGATACAGATTTAATATATTACGCTTGTAACATATAATAGGTATTATATCTCAGATATTTCAAACAAGAATTTTTTGAAAGTAATATACATAATTTTTGGGCCATCTGGCAGCTTTTGCAGGAAAGTAGGAAAGGTTTTTCGTCACCTGTTACTGCAAAACGCAAAAGCACAAAAACACCAAATGCGGCTAACCTCTTACATCTATTATGGACAAGTTTGGGACAATGGACAGCCGTTTTTTTTAATTTTTGAGTTGTTTATGCCTAGTCCAACAAAGGGTTTTTCTTACGACAATCCACGACCAAGGGATGTGGTTGGTTTACCCCCCCCACCATTTTTTTCGTAATTACGGGACAAAACATTTTTTTCTCCAAAAAAAAAAATCTTTATTGGTACAGTGTGTAGCTACAAATATCCTTTCTTTCAAATAACGTACAAGAATATTATCAAGTTTTAACAATTGATAGGGGGGGCTATGACCACTTTTTTTCAAAACGAGTAGATTCTATGGCCATTTTGGCTGCTCAAAACGATTCTGTCAAGCATTGTCAATATCAAATGAATTGATATTGGTTCCATGGACTTTCAAATTTTGCATGAAAGTCAATGGGGGACTTTTGTAATTGTTAGACATTACTTCCAAAAAAAGCAATGTTATTTCTAAACTATTTTGTCAGAAGACTCACACACAGATGCTTTTCGGATATTCTACCAATATTGCAAAGGAAAAAAATTATAATATTTTGCTGCATTGCGAAGGGTGATTAATGTTAAAGAAATGTATTTGTTGGGTGCAAAGCCGGATAGATAGCCTTATGGAAGAAGTAGACATACAAAAAGGACTAAGAAAGGTCATTGCACCCACTTGTCATGGCAGCTTAAGTAAATAGTGTTATATAACATTTTCAATTATTATTTGTATTGAAGCCTTTCCAACAATGTGTGATACCGTGGTGTTTCATGTTCTTTTGTACGTCTTACTGACGAAAGGCGTTCTATTTACGGCTTTAACCTACAATACCATTTTTGTAAAATAGAAGCCCTCTGCATTCACAACAATATTATTAATTTGTTCTTTCAACATTATTTATAGAATATACAAAAGCATTTGTGTGTGAGTTTCTGACCCAAATAGGTGGAGAAGAAACATGCTTTTGAAGTTATGTCTAAATTGCCAAAATTCCTCCATTGACTTTACATGCAAAATTTAAAATCAATGGAAAATAACCAGTATTCAAAATTCATTTGATATGAAAATGCATTGCCCAGAATCGTATTGAGCAGCCAAAAATGGCATTAGTGACTCAAAATGAGAGCTTATTAAACTTTATTTGTAAAGCAAATCTCCCAAAACCAAATGTTTTCGACCCATTTTCCGCCATTCATGCACGCAAATTGGTATTTAGGTATTTAGGTGGAACCCTCCAATGTGTCACTTAAAATGACCGCAAAGGGATTGAAACTTACAATACATAAAAGCCTGAGATTCCTATCCGTTTGCGTGTTGGTGCGAAGGGAATCATCCTTTTGGGGGGGGGGTGGGTGGTAAACCAGTCCACTTCTCCCCCCCCCCCGGTCGGGCGAGGGTTAAACACTTGTTTTGCCAAAAACATACCGAGCTACACAAACAGCTGACCACATGTTAATGGAAATTTCATCTTTAAAACCCATTCTGGAAAAAGTTCAAACAGATAAGCAGCCATTGAATTTTAACATTTTTGAAAAATAGGAACCGCATGGATTTCCAAACTTGTATTTAAAACCCCTTGTAGTGCCAAACCAAATTAAATAGGGCACAAAAAATATTACATCGTTAGCTAAAATACGTACGAATGTAATAGCCAATCCTTTTGAAGGCCATTTGCAAATTCAGCCACATGGCAGCCATTTGAAATCTTGGACATTTGTCAAGTGGCAGCAATTTTTTTTTTTTTTTTTTTTTTTTGGATTTCGAAATCAATTTTAAGACCTTGAATGCCCAGACAATATTGATTAGGGGACACCAGAAATGCAAAATATTTGGTCCAAAGGATGTACCAAAACGTGATAAATCGGCAGACATTTTGAAATTGAGGCATTAGGGCAGCCAATTTAGGATTTGAAAGTTATCTCAATCAATTAGCACTCCAAAAAACCTCTAAAGAGACACCAAAAATACCACATTCGGTTCAATGTATACCAAAGTTAGGAATTTCCCCCACCCCACTCACCAGGACCCCCAGGGGAACCCACTTTTGGGCACGTTTTTTTTTAATAAAACGGCCGGCAACATCGTGTTCAGCGGGAAAATTCAGTCTAGGAAAACCTCCAAACACAAAATGAAAACACCATTTCCATGCTGCGCGTGGCTGTGGGGCCCGACTCATTTCCGGTCCACTCCACACAAGCACTGCACTTTTTCTCCCGTAAACATTTAGAGTAAACCCAACAATTCAATTTAGGGGCTATTTTGGAATGCATTTGTGGCGTTCTGGGTCTGTATTCCTTCTGGGTGCAATTGGGGCCAAGCTATCGATGCGCCAGCTCTTTAATTCCCCATATTTAGGGAACCATGGCAATCCAACATAAAAATATTTTTCGCACTCTAGCATTCTGGGGAACAACATACTGTTTCAAAAACACAACCCGTTTGCATTACAATGCCGCCACTGTGTGGTTAATAACCGCTGATACAATTTGAAATCATTTTGTGATTATGAAAATCTTTTTTTGTGCATGTTGCAATACTTGGTACAGTGTGGGTTCCGTTGACATCTAGAGTGGGTATTGACTCTTATATTGTCTTTAGTTAGGTACAGTATGAACATAATGATGAAGCCACATATCACCTGTGTAGACAGCCGTAAAAACAAAACATGTTACCATATTCAGGAATTCAATAGCGCACTTGCCTTTACAGATAGTATGTTAAATGTTACGTTCTTTTTAATTAGTGACCCTCATTGTTTTGACCACTGCACAATGCACATTGTATTGACCGAAGAGCACACAGTATTAAGAGCACACGGACTTGGAGTGCTGCAAAGTTTAATTCCTCACAAACAGCTCTCACTCGTAAAAAAAAGTACAGGCTGTCCTATGCTTTAGTAGGTGGGGGAAAATTCGGTGTAAAATGACCTCTTGTCAAATTGATTGTCCACACGACTCGAGTATAAACACGAAAGGACACGAAAGTGAGATATGCTTATACCTTACCACATTAGTGGGGGTACTCTTATTATCGCACACAAATCAATCTTTATTATAAATCCTTGCACATTGTAAACAAATGGGATACCATCAGACTTTTACACTACAGAGCAGCATCTGGCATTCTTTAATGATGAACATTAGCGCAGACAATTAAATAGAGACCTTGTTATGCAGTTCAAAAGGAAGGAGTAAAACCAACCCTACAACACAGACAGTTAAAATTCTGAGGTGGTCTACATTAAAACATGTACAGAAATCAAGGAGGGAGGGAGAAACCCAGGCTTAAATTATGACATAGTATCGATTTGGAGATATAATAAGCAATTGCACCTTGTAACTTTGTAAACCATATGTCCTTGCACAATGGGCACCGTGAGATGCACGAGAGGGGAGAGGAGCCCAACCTCTACATTAGACAATTGGTATAAAAAAAAGGTATCCAATTAATGATCTATACTACCCTCAAATTAGGTGAGGGTGATAAGTATGTAATGACTTTAAAAATAATACCCTCATTTGCTATTCTAATATTCATGCTTTTTCACACATGAGGGAGCGACCCCCAACCATTCAATTCAGAAGGTAAACATCTTAAATCTATTTAATATAAAGGACCACGGGGCATGCATGATTGCATTCTAGATTTATAAAAAAAAAAATGTAATACAACTAAAGCTATAATAATTAAAGCACTTGAAATTATCTGTCATGCTAAAGGAAACTGCATTACCCCCCCCCCCCCCGCAGCCAGAAGAAAAAAAAGGGGGGGGCACAAAATAAAAAAAATCGTAGTTTTGTTTTTTAGTTTTGTTATTATTATTAACACCCTGCAAAAAAAAAGAGAAAAAAAATTTTCCTGGACCTCAAGTAGCGGTTATAGTCTCACACAACTATTCAAGCAAAAAGCAAAGGAAAGGGAATGGATAACACGACACAATTATGAGCAGCCACACGAGGTCTTCGTGTGTTTGTGCAAGCAAAAAATTTAATTTTAAAAACCTATTTTTAGCAGACCGAAGGTGAGGAGGGAAGAGAAGAAAGGCTGCCTAACTTGAGTATGTACATGGAAACTTCACCAATCGAAAAAACCGAGAGAATAAATAAAAAAACATTAAAAGCATGACTTAAAGGAGAAACGCGCATCGAAAAAGGCTTGAAGAAGTGAGAGAAGATGTGTTAAGCTGCTCAAGATTTCCACGTAACACCTTACTTTTTTATATATTATGAAAATATGTAATAATTCCAAGATTTTTTGACCTAAAATAATACCAGTAGGTTAAGTGGTGAAGGATTAACTTCAAGACACCCCATAATTATATTAACTTGCAACGCAACCAAAAAACCTCCAACAATAAGGAACATAAATAAAATTGATATAGTATAGACCCCACTAGTTTATGGATGACAAAAATATAACCATAGATAAGTATCAGATTCGTAATTTGACGGAAGGAACCAATTTAATAATACGTCTTCCCATACCTCAATGGTCAAAACTTAATACTGCTTGTACATTTAAAATAGTTTATTTTTCTGCTTGATAGTACACCTAGGCTATTAAAGAGCACATTGGTGTGCAATTAGCCAAAAACGCAGTCCAAAACATAGCACATTAGAAACTTGAACATCTCTAGCAGTAAGGTTAACACGTGTAAACTTTGAAGATTCACATTTACACGAATAGAGCTGCAAGTCATGTTTAACACTAAAAAATTATTCCAAAATCGAACATAGACGTTAATTGAGCTTCACTATGTAGCCTTGATGATCAACCAATAAGTTGGCAAAAGCGCGCCCAAACAAGAAGATAGAAGATATGGCTTATAACATATCAAGCTGATATATCTTAAGTACTGCCAAAACAGGCTGTTGGCCATACCATGCCTGTAGACGATGAGATGACATGTATTCTATATTTCCAAAATCCAAAAATTAACAAAAGCGGAAGTGAAGAGATAAATGATGACATGACACTGAAACAGACCAGTCGTAGCAGTATTAGAATTATACTAAAATCCCGGCATTGTTACAGGCGCACCCCTTTCACAGTAAACGTGCGTTGAAGATTCATTCATACTCCAGGGAAATGCGAGATGCGACACACGACTAAACGTTTTTATAATTTAACAATATTAATGAACTCCCTGCAGGGGTAACAAGACCGCTCCAAATGTCACTCCCACTTTACAAATTAATGCAAATCCACATTTAAACATGTACACGATGCAATTGACCCTTGACCAAAATGAATTCAATGACGATAATTGCGAAAGTGATATACATTATTAAAATTCTGACAAGAAAGCGATTTGTCCGTTGATAGAGATTATTAAATCAACGATGATACCATTCACACAGAGTCCAAAAAGAAAGTAGTCCATCTCCAATTTGATGAATGATTGATGATGAAACGGAAAACGGCACTAGCACGGTTGTTGCAAAACAAGGCATGATGTAAGAACTTATTATTCGGCATAATCTCGAGAAATGAGGCGCTGGACAACACTGCCGAAAGTAAATAAGCCCATATACAGACAGGTAATTAAAAGGAGCTCCCAATGCATTTGTACAGTCCACTTTTTCTTTTAGATGTCCGCATTGGCTTCTAGCAAAAAAAAAACAAAAAGAAATCAACAATAAAAAATTAAAAAAAAAAAAAATCGATTCCGTAAATTAATTTGAAATAAAAAATTAAAATGTCAAAGTTTAATATTTGATTTGACAATTATAATTACCAAAACCAAATTATTTCTTACCACACGCATACAAGCAGTTCTACAAGCCGTAGAAAAGGTTACACTTGCCATGCACAAAAGGAGCTCACTAATTTGAAAAAAAGCTACCACATGTACCTTAAACCCTAAACAGATTGTTAACTACACAAATTACCAAAAAAGTTTTCCCGATGCGTTTCAGCTCTAAAAGAAAAAACTAGAGAAATACAACTTTAAACTCACATGTAGAGAACAAGCAAAACATATTCTAACTCTAAAAACCACAAAAAACAAATACTTACCAAGGCCAAAAGAACTTGCAAAAAACAAGTTTAGTAACTTTGTAATTATCGCCATCCAAATGAGCACCACAAAAATTACAAATAACGAAACACATTACCCCCACAAAATTTGACACATTGAGAATCATAGACCTCACACTTTATATTCAGGGACTACCACAACTCACCTTCTCAATGGCTCTGCTGAACCCCAAAAAACGCACAAAAAAACACTTCCGAAGCTTACTTCTAAAAAATTTCACCCTGGAGGTAAAGCTAGTTAACCCACACCATTACCAACGCTACGACCCTATAGGCCTACACGCACCTCCCGAAATGATTTTGCACTTCAATTCATTAACAAATTAACCTACAAGAGCCGAGATTATCGCAAACAGAAATTCTGATTAAAAAAAAAAAAAACTCCAAAATTAATACAACAAATGAACATAACCAGTTTTGGAAGGACGCATTCGAAAACAATTACGTCAAGTGGAAACAAGTCTCTGAACACATTTACATTTTATCAATAGTCAAAAAACAGACCACTGAACTAGAGGGTTTCCGAATCAAATTCCCGACGATCTACAAGTAACAATGGGGCTAGACCTCAGCGATGAAGGCAAACGCTTAATTACCAAAACTGCAACACAAGGTCGGCTCAAATATTTCTATGCAAAGAATTGACCTTAAACACGTAAACTCCGCCAAAACCCAGTATTATACCAAGTACAATTCATGAGCCCACATATAGACCCTAACACGAAAACAACTCCCACAACTCACGCACGCGTTCACACACATTTTACACATTCTTCCCACAAGCGAGGATGCTTTTCAGCATTTTAAACCAAACTAGAACTAATCTGGATACTTACTTAAGCCCACGAACAAATAATCTCACCCCTGGAAAATTACACAAAAATATTAACAGTCCACTCGAACATTTCCATTACAGAATTAAAAATCATATGACTGAACTCCCCGCAAGGCAGATTCATACCCATCGACCGAATAAAATTAGAAACCGCAGTAAAAAAGGGGGATGCACGGGAAGTGAGGGGTTTACGATAATCTACCAACTTATCCACACAAAAATATTATTTTTTAAAACCTGAAAATACCCGCTTAGACTAATACGACCAAATTACGCTTAACATATGCAAACACATCAATTTTACACACAGACGCATGTACATTTGGCAGTAAATTACGGCTTAACATATGTAAACACCTCATTTAACACACAGCCGCAACATTGGCAGTAACATACGACGAACACCGTTTGGGATTTACTAACTCACAAGAACCATGAACTCATATACAAACAACTTGGAAACAAAACCACAACCACAAACCAACTGGACCCAACCATATCAATTCGACTTTCAAATATATTAAACGCAGGTTATAAAAAACTCACATCACTCCAGACAAACAAAAAACAACAACTAATATCAAAAAATGAAAAAAAACTCAAGATACGCACCATATACAAAACCACACGCAAAAAAACGCCAAGCTGCACAAATAATTGCTTATATGAGGACTATACTACACCACACACACGCACCCAACCCCAAAAGTATGTTTATAACAACATTGCCAAGAAGAATACTAGAATTAAAAATAAAATAACATAAACGAACTCCGTTCGTTTTGGATCATAAACTGTCACGAAACATGAAATATCTATACAACAAAAAACTAATCTACCAAAACCAAATTGGACTACTTCACCACATCACGTATCGAATTTGAAATGAACACAGACAAAACCAAAAAGCAAAACAATATCAGAAACTCAACTAAACAAGTTACGCCACCATATACAAACCACCACGCACAAAAAAAAAACGCCAAGCTGCACGGCATTTTAATTGCCATTGAGGGACTCGCACACCTCCAAATTCAATCAATCAATCAAGTCAATCAATTCAATCAATATTATTTCTTCATCAAAAAAATACAGCAAAATACAGTTGTAAATAATTATAAAGAATGTTGGTAACTGTTACAATGAGGAAGATAATTGATTTAATAGTATATAAAACATGATGATATTCAATATGAATGGAATTCAAAATATTTAAGATAGCTGATACTGGTATAAGAAAATATATAATGTCATTACTATAACTAAATGTGTATGAATAAATGTAATCATGCGTACCAGTGGTGAAACGAGGTCACTGCTAAAACGCAGGCGTGGGATGCAATGACCTCTTAAGATTGTACACATGTGAAACTAAAGCAACAAAAAAAACCAGCAAGAAAATCAACGCACAGACACGAAAACAAACAGTACGAACCCGTGAAAAAGACCGACTATTAGATAAAGGAAAGAAAGTGTACAGTTGAAGAAAAAAGGAAAGGAAAAACAAAAAGAATTTAAGCAATTTGACGACAGCACTTATGAACATGAGAAGATATTTTTTAATGTTGTTTGAAGGAGATGAGTGTGAGGGGGAGGTTTTTAGGTGGGATGGCAAGTTAGGACCAAGACAGGGACCTTGGATTTTAAGTGTATTATTTTTTTTGACAGGACTAGTGTCTTTATGAACATTTTTATATGGAGAATATCAGCATTCCTGGTTTGATGTTAATGGTTCGTACAATCATAATGTGGGAGTGTGAAAGTTTAAATAAATCTTCAATTCTAATAAGATCTGTGGCAAGTAATTTATGGTTAATTGGTACATATAAAAGTAGCAAAGGTTGGAGACTATAAATATCTTGGACTTTCAAAGTTTTTAAAAAGAATGAAAAAGGGGATCTGTATGTGCCAACCAAGGGGCGTTGGTGCCAGTTATGATGGATCGTTTTGGAGTAGCGAAAAGTGAATCTAACCACCTGTGTTAGGCGTCAGCCAAAGACAAATAGCACATATGAAATGTACGTAATATAAGACAAATTATAAAGGGTTGTAAAACAGAGATTTTTTGTGGAGAAGATTATGTCAAACTTTACGAATAATTCCATGACCAAGGTTATGGTCAATAGAATACGCCAAGGGTTAGTAGTTTGAAAATTGTTGGATAGAGGTGTTGTCTAATTGTTATGTCAACTTTAATTCCGGTTTATTACTGGGTTTATTTTTAAAAATCATTATGTTGAGTTTTTTTACAAACTTCAGTGATCAATTGTTTAGTTTGAACCAGTTAGAAATAGTTTTAAGTTCATTATGTATATTTGTTCAAGTACATTAGGATCAGTGGTGGGGAAAAGGAAAAAGGATATTTGTATCATCAGCGAACAAAAATTAAAATGAGGTATATTAGAACACAGAGGGAGGTCGTTTATATATAAAAAGAAATAAAAGTGCCCTAAAATTGAGCTTGAGGAACTCCGGCAATTGTGGATGGAAGTGGTTCAGAAAAAGGTCCCATTAATCAAAACACGTTGGCTTTTCTATTAGTTAGGTAATTCCTGATCCAATCATTAAGGCAACGGCCCCTCCTCACCATATAGTTAGCTATAGAGGAGGATGTTCATGATGTATTGGTGTTAGTTTTAGAAATCAATAAATTAAAAAATACAAATTGTAAACACAACTTTCAAGGGAGGTTTAGATATGACTTGGAGTGATTGATATGGACTATGAATTTGAAAAAATCATGTGTCGCCGCTTTTGAAGATAGGGATTTACATTCGGCGTGCTTTAGTAAGCTGGGAAAACTGTCCCCGATACAAGGGGAAGAATTGAAAATGGTGGGAAAAGAGCGAAAGGAGCACCAGCAATGGTGGATGAGTTTATTTGTTTCAGGGAAGAGTATTGCTAATAGGAGAGAGTGGAACTCCCAAAGGGCTGATTTTAGGAGTTTAATAGTCCACCCCTCCCTACATACACCTACATCGTACATCAATGCAAAGCGTATTTATGTCTACTTTCAGATGCTAGGCCTGATGTGAAATTGTCAAAATGGGCCCACGAAGGTGGTTTGTGGGTCATTTTTAGCCAAAAAACATTTACATTTTTGGGCAAAAAAAATGATTTTGAGAATTGGTATTTTTGACATCTACAATACAGGCCCCTCATATGGGTAAATAGGTTTTTTTGAACATATTATTGCGTCCCAGAAGTGGAACAACAATAAAGCTTCTTAATTCGTTAAAATATACAGTAAAGTATAAGTATACAGCGAGATTAGGTGGAAAAATATGCGTTTTTCTCAAATTCATGTCGCAAAACCTGTAAATAGTTAACTGTTTTGAGCTAAGGCATCAAACATGCAGTTTTATTCTCCAAATTGAGCTGAATGAACATTTGCAAATATATTTAAAATATTCATTGGCATTCAGATTGAGGTATGATGTAGTAGAACTGCCAATGTGGGCCAATGGTGGTTTTGGGTCATTTAGCAAAAAACAACATTTTTGGGCAAAAAAACTGATTTATTTTTGAGATTTTGGAGGGATATGGTATTTTGGACATCTATATTACATGCCCCATCTATGTAAATAGGTTCCGAACATTAAATTGGCGTCCCAGCAGAAGCTCACAATAGCTTCAAAAGTTTTGGTAAAAATTACAGTGAAGTATAGGGGCGATATGGTGAAACAATTATACGTTTTTCTCAAATTCATGTTTCTACACCTGAAAAATAGTTAAACTTTAGTTAGCCTTCAAAAAAAAAACCCCCCGGGGTTTGTGTTTTATGCTCTTATTGAGCTTTTAAAATATTTGAGCTACCATTGGCTTTCAGATTAAGATGAGGTGGGAAACGGTCCAATATGAGGCAAAGGTGATTTTGGGTCCTTTTTAGTCAAAACATACATTTGTGAGTAAAAAATGATTGTGAGATATTGATTTTGTTGGCAATCTATATTACATGACCCATCTATGTAAGTAGGTTCCAGAAATATTTGTGTCCCAGAAGTTCACAATTATTACTTCTCAAAGTTTACAAAATATACAGTAAATATAGGCGATATTAGTGAAAAATATACGTTTTTCTCAATTTAGGTTCTAAACCCTGACCTGAATAATAGTTCAACTTTAGCTACATATTAAAAACATCCATGTTTATGCTCTTGTTACGTTCTTCTGTGGTGGTGTAACATGGTGGGGGAACTAGATCAAAGGAGAGTTACCGCTTCGGATTTATTGTTATTTATTCCATTGTAATTCTCCTGAAAACTTCAATCACACTTTCAATGTCACATGGATCACTTCGTCCTCTCCACACATTTTCAACAGCAGTCTGGAAATAGGTAGGGGAGATAGGGCCGCTATCCGCATATTTCATCGACAGACGATGGCGGCCAGCATCCTCGTGGATCACCCCCACTCCGCTAACGAGATTCCACCGAGCTTGATCATAACCATTGAGCATACCAAATTTTCTGTTAAAAGTATAATAAGATAATAAAACTACAAAATGCAAGTGTAAAAGGTATACAGTACCAACAAGGAAAAATATAACAATCAATTTATAAAGATTAAC
>JAMKCH010011284.1:0-26725 GCA_023653785.1 Ophioderma brevispina | reverse complement strand
TATATGACACACATACAAAAAAAAATGGCACATCTTCACTTTTTCTGTAACACATCTTTTTGTCATTTTGAATGTCCTGCAATCCTTTAGGCATCATATCGCGATACTAAATGAAAATATTTTTGTATTGGTTAGTGGATCAAAGGTCATTGGGGGTCATAGGAGGTCAAATGGACCGCGTCTATTTGCTTGGAGACCCAGGGTTGCACGCCCCTGAAACTTGGTGGGTGGGTGCCCCTTGACCGAACGAAGACCGAGTTTGTATTGGTTAGTGTATCAAAGGTCATCGGGGGTCATTCGAGGTCAAAGGAGGTCAAATGGGGTAAACGGTGTATGGACATGAAACTTGGTGGGTGGGGTCGATTAATGATGCCGAAAATTTTACAGGTCACGACAAGGTCATTAGGGGTCATTCAAAGTCAAAGGAGGTCAAAGTCTATTTTCTCAGAAACCGAGGGTCGCACATTACTGAAACTTGATGGGTGGGTGCCCCTTGACCATCCGAAGACTGAGTTTGTATTGGTTAGTGGATCAAAGGTCATCAGGGGTCATTCAAGGTCAAAGGAGGTCAAATGGGGTAAACATTGGTATATGAACATGAAACTTGGTGGGATGGGTCGATTGTTGATACCGACAATTTTAAGCTCACGACAAGGTCATCAGGGGCCATTCAAGGTCAAAGGAGGTAAAATGGGGTAAACATTGGTGAATGGACATGAAACTTGGAGGGTGGGGTTGATTGTTGATGCCGAAAATTTTAAAGGTCACAACAAGGTCATCAGGGGTCATTCAAGATCAAAGTAACCACGAAACCCAAGGGTCATTCAAGCCAGGTGATTGCAAAACCCAGGAGATCGCGAAACCCGGGACCGCCGAGTAGTTATGATTTATCTAACTACTAAGCATATACCACAATTAAATTGTGTGGTAGTTTGTGGTCTATAGATGGAAACTTGTGCAAGTATGAAGAAAGTTGTGGTATATTGTGATCTGTGGTAAATCCTCACAATATATACAGCCTGCCTTGTTAGTTTTAAATTTCAAAAAATACTCGCTATCAAAATAAGACACAAAAGAAAGTTGTTGGGTATCTTTGCACCTAAGGCATTTTTGAAACAACAAAAGAATGGGTAAATTTAAACTTTAAAATGTGTTGAAATCTGGGCATTTCACCCTTATTTTGAAAATGAAATGAGTGAATAAAAGTTTGGTACCATTAGTAATTGTTTTGTGGAAGTTCCATTGATCAAATTACAGTGTGGTATTTTGTGGTATGGTATGAAGCCTTGATACTGAATTGAATTTATAAATCAATTTCATGCAAATCTAGGAATGATGTTATTATAAAATCACTCCAGATTGGTTTTATTCAGTAGCCCACAGATTATGGTGTTAAAGGCTGACTCAGAGATTTCTAAATATAATTATTTGAGTTAGAAATTCAAAATAGGCATCTAGAACTAAAGATAGTCACCTAAAATGTCCAAATCCAAAGTTAGAGATGAATCGGATTTTCCGTTTTCATGCAGTAAACATTTATGCACAGTGTAACAGTGCCATAGGATACTGTGTATAACAAAAATTCCGGATCCGGAATTTTATAACAAAGTTGTGATTTTCTATATGAAGGATTTCGATTTGAGCTTAGTTATTTCACACAATGATTAATATATGGACAAGCATTATGTACATGCAAAAACATGAATTGTTTGAAAAATGAGTGCGCCCTCATCGGGAAATCTCTGAGTCGGCCTTTAAATGCAAGAAAAGACACGCCAGAGTTGATTGCCTTGGTATCCACCCTGTTTGACTGGTCTCTGACCAATGAGTACAAGTCTGAGCTAGTAGCTGTGATATCCATGTAATAAAAAACATTTGTTGATTAAAATTACGGCAGGCCCTCAAATTAGGCTAAAAATGACTGGATGTCTTTAGCCTCGTGTACAAGGCTCCCATGTTTTGTAAAATGCATTCTTTCGAGGCCCTAGGTTATCATTTGAGAGCAAACTGAAGAAAGTTCATATTTTGTTGAAAATGTGCTAGTGCCACTTTAAAGATGGCCCAACTTAAAGGCACTATCAGTGATTTGATAAATCAGATAAACGAAAAAATCATCAAAAATCAGATTTTTTGCATGTCTGGAACTAGTATTGGTATTCTAACATATTCTGCAAGTGATACGACCAAACGCAGCCTAATAAAGACAAAATTGGTTATTTTAGTCATAATTGTCCGAACGGACACTTTCTACAACACGTAATTGAATGGAGATTCGTATTTTTGAACACTGCCGTTTTCTTCCTTTTCTGTTAATTCTTCAGTTGAAAAAAGTAACTTATGAGAATTCTACAGACTTATCCTTCACTTTTAAATTATTCCTGCAAATTCAAATATTTTCATTCTGTCAGATAAATCACTGATAGTGTCTTTAAATATGTATAGCTTTCATCTTGATAGGGTGTTTCCATAAGGTGACACCCTTCTTTCTGACACCCTTATGAATTCGGAAACCTTAACGGAAGAAACCACACGGTTGATGTGGTTTAGTCCGTTAAGGTTCCGAATCATGGGTCAGAAAGAAGGCGTGTAAACCTTATGGGAAACCACCCATCTTGATAAGAATGGCTTCACATCTGCAAAGTTTTGCACCAATATTTCAAACCTTTCTGATTTCAGTAAAACATAAGTGCCTAATGTTCAAATTACATGCATGCATTTTGTGGACACTTGCATGTAAGGGCCTTGGGTAGTGCCCCACTTGTTACCCCTCTCAAGGTGTGGTCAAAAGTCATCTAGAGGTCATTAGAGGTCAGGCCCAAAAATGGTTAGGGAATTAGAAAATGAGTGGGCATATCCCCATATGTAGCATGTTGATCAATTCCATGGATAATTTACACTTGGTTCTTGGGTGTGTCCCACTATGATGGTCCTTGGGTTGTATTCCCCAAATGGTTGTTGACACATGTGACTTTATCCCTGCACAAACTGGGATGGCAGATGATACATGCATTTGTTGATTCTAATGCTGAAGCTTGTATTTTACATAAGGGTGTTAGAGTACCCACTAAGATGAAAACCCACCGATGCCAGGAAAGCTTTCCCCTGCTTTGACGAACCAAACTTGAAAGCCACATTTGAGATAACGCTAATCAGAGAGGAGAGACACATCACCCTTCTCTCAATATGCCCCTGAGGGACAAAGAAACCGTATACCAAGAAGAGTAAGTTTCTGGTCGTGTGCAGGACGACTACAAGGTGTCCGTCATCATGAGTACCTATCTGGTGGGCCTTCGTCGTTTGTGACTTTAAGAATATCAGCGATGTGACTGATTCCCCAATTCCAGCCATGTGAGTAAATTATGGAGTGTCAATGCATCCCATAAATTGTCATGCTAACTCTTATTGATCCAAGGAGGTGAATGTGGTGAACGTTACATACTAATCACTGTGGGAAATATAGCTAAGCTCAAAGTTGATTTTCCTTCAAATATAAAAAAGCACACTTTGTAATGAAATTCCGAGTCCGGATTTTGAGTATCCCTATATGGTACTGATATGTTATGCCACAACATAAAGTTTATTGCATCAAAATCGACAAAAAATCTGATTCATCATCAAATTTCGGAACTAGCGCTTTAGGTGACATCTTAAGTTCTAGTTGACTATTTTTAAATATACCCCAAAGATATTTTCATAATCTCTTAGTCAGCTTTAAAGTGACAGTTGAGTTGAAGACCCAATTGTAACCAAATTTGGGTCTTTGGTTGCAAACTTGGGAAGATGATATGTGATGAGGTCAAGGTAACATTCGTAGGTCAAAAGTATTGAGAGACAATGAGGTCAAATGTGAGATGGGCCTAATGTTTTAAAATTTAAAAAGCTTTAAAAAGCTTTGTGAAAGTTTGGGGATCAATATGTCAGGTGACCATTGGCAATAACATGACTCCCACTTCCAGAAATTATGTATTCAAACTTGTACATTCAAATTTTTTTTATGGAAAATGGAGTGCTGTTTTATTTGGGTCAGGAGTAGTACTTATGGGCTCAGTAGTATAGGGGCAATACACTTGTGCCAAGCAAAATAGTAACAAAAAAATAGGGGTCAAGTAACACCAGCATTCTTTTCATTTACAAGTCATATCAGTGTAATATAGGCCAACAATTCATAAAATCAGTGACATTGATGGAGTGGTTTAAGTAATTCTCGAAACTCTTCGGAGTGAGGGGGAATTTGTTCTGACCATTTACAGTATGCAAGCTGAGCTCACAACTAGTATTATATCACAGTTTGTTTGAAAAATCGTGGCCTCATACCTGCATTTAGAGATTGTGGAAGCTAAACTCAATATCACTTGCTGTTCACTAAAGCATGTTAAAGTGCCCAAAAAAAGGTAGTTCATAATGGCCAAGGTTCAAATATCATAATGGATACAGGCGCAGTGAAAAGGCCTCAGATTTTTCCCACAGTATAGCTCCACTGGTAAATAAACTGCAGTGTTATTGTTGGGTTCTAAAACACACACCAAAAAGTTTGAACATGGCTTGAGAATTCATGTTACAAAGTTCTGCAAGAGAAGTGGGTATATACCGTAACCATTCGGGTATAAGCCCACCTTCGGCTTTAAGCCCACCCCCTTTTTCAAAGAAATGCAGGAATTAGCATACGGGTAGGCCCATGTGGTAATTTGGCACTATTTCTATGTTATGTACACCATCTTTGGAGGTCTTTAGCTGTTTGTGTTGCTATTTTGAGTGTGAGAGGATTGGAAGACAAACTTTTTTTTGTAATTTCCATTTAGCGGTGGTTGCCTTTGATGCCTTGTTTTGACATGTTTGAGTTTGCCAGTGAGTTGAAAACAAACAATGTTGGATCTATCAAAGTAATGCAAAAAGGGTGGCTTGCTTGCTTTGTTGAGAGGAATAATATGAAAATAGAACATTTAATTTTTATTTTTAATGTTTATCTGCTACAAATAAAGTGCAGACTGAGCCTTAACCTGCAGTTGAGTGAATAATATGCTCTTAAAACATTGTTTATTGGATTTTTTATCCAATATTTTCTCCCAAGTTCTAGCCCTCCCTGGGTATAAGCCCACCCCTCTTTTTGAGTAAAATTTCCATTGGGGGGGTGGTGGGGATGGGGTGGGGGGGGGCTATACCCAAGTTGAATAGTATTTGTTTCTGCACATAAACTATGAGGTGTGAGATTACAATGCTATCCCCAAGGTTTTAGCAGCACAGAAAGAAAAATTCTTTAGTTGCATGGGGTGGGCATTTTCAATACCAGCAGATTCTCCTCAAATGTTAGGCTTACAAATCACTAAAACAGTTTAATCTGCAGATTTAAATGTTTAATTTGCAAAACAGGCAAAGAACCTTCCATTTTGATGGCAATAAATTTTAAAAAAATGTTTAATCATCTACCATAATGAGGACAGACAGGATCAAATGAAGAATAATTATTTGTTTTTTTGACCAGAAGAGGAAACATGCATGGTCAGCGAGTTCTGGTGCATGCATAGTATTGTCAACCTAGGCAATCTGTTGTGGTGGACATTTTTATGACAGCATAATTCTTATTCTTAAAGTGCAAGCATATATTTTTGAAAAAAAATTAAAAGAAAATGGATTTTGCTATTCTTTCCCATTTTCCCTTTCACCATAATGCATTGTAAATATTGATGGTTTTCCGATTGGCTTTGGACTCCTGTAATGCAGAGAAAGTGTTGGAAATTTTTCAAGAGTTTCTCCCTATTATAGGCTAGCTAAGAATTGGCAAAATGCACAGTGCATTATGTTGAATTGGAAAATTTGTGATATTTCTGAATGTACTGAGGGGGTTGGAGAGTGGATTGGAAGGAAATAGTGTCTAACCGATCACCCTAATATGAAATACCGATTACAGATTTTTAAAATTTCAAAATCAGTTCATTCCAATTCCGATTTTTTTCTGTGTATTTTTTTGGCGATATCATCGCCGTTTTCGACAGCCAGAAGCTGCCAGAAAGTAGCAGATCGATTTAGGTAAACCACTAAAATGGCGAAATAGTAAGTTAGGAACAACATACACACTCTTGTGTACATAAAATAATGAATTGATTGTTTCAGTTTCGATTTATTTTCACTGTTTCGCCATCAGTTTGGAACAATTTTCACGTTTGGACCTCTTTTGATATTAATTTAATCAGTATAGAAAATTGGTAAAAAAATGAGAATTTTGCCGATACCGATCAGATACCGATAAGGTCATAATCGGCCTGATTTCAAAAATACCGATCATATCGGTTATTCTCTAGAAGGAAATATGTCATGTGTTGTATCCAGGTTTTTAAGATAAGAAATGATACAATCATTTGCTGATACTAACATCTTCCTTCCTCCATTCTTTGTTGTAAGCAACAACATGGACATGACAATGTAAAGGTATTGTATGCATTAAATGTGTGGCATCAGCTGGTTTATTTGTCTTGCATTGTACTACAAATGTATTCTATTTAGAACCACACTCCCTTTGGAAGATGCATACCATATATCACCTTGATAATACTTGCCTATAATATGATGTGTGTATGGATCATAAAGTGTCATATGAGTGCAACAAGGTTGTATGTGCAATAGCTGCCATTTGTCAAAAATTCCTATCAAACAAACTATTATGCCAAATCTTTGGTCAGTGGCTGTTGAAATGGTTCTTCGGATGACACAGTCGCCTGAATAACCATTTGAAGAGCCACTGACTCAAGGAAAAATAAATTAAGAGTTATCCCAATACATGGCAGCACACAGATGTATCACATGGCAGCAATTGCACTTATAACCTCGTTGCACTCACATGACGAAATATGAGTTGCTAATTATCAGACTGATGTGTTATTTTTTTATTGAAATCAATTCTATTAATGAGAATATCAGAGAGGAAAAAAATGCAATTTAGTTATTTAGCTTGAAAATTCTATAGCAAGAGGAAAATGTGTTAAATTCATACATGTAAATATTCCAAAAGGAGTGTGGATTATATGTGTAGAATAGTTGTGGCATGGAATTTTCAGTGTGGTGTTTTTCTTGACTTTTTCAGTTTTATGGAGTGAGAATTTTAAATGGAATATCTTGGGGTGGAGTTCCAACAAAGCATTTCCATTTGTATTGGTGTGTGTTTTGATATCAATATTTTGTTCATATTTTCTGGGGAGGTAGATAGCAGTATTGAAACTTAGATGTAGACTTACACATGTCTAGCTTTTAGCTGTGTTTTTTTTTTAAATTTTGTAGAGAGATAGACAAAAACTTAAAGACAAGTTAATGCAGGTATACTTGTGTGACTTTTCTTTTGTAAAAATTGACACACAAATAGCAAAATTCTACACACAAGTCATGACGGAATAAAGCAATATATAAGAAATGAAGTCGCACAAGTGTATCTCAGTTAGCACAGACAGACACAGACAGAAAGACAGAAAGACAGACAGACAGACAGACGCACAAGATAATGAGGGTATACTTGTTTGATTTTTCTCTTATTAAAATTACACACACAAGTTTTATCTCCCTGGCTTCAAAGAGCAGGGGGAGGGGATATATTGTGAGAGCAGATTCCTTCTGTTTGTGTCAGTCAGTGTGTGTGTTCGATTTTGGTTAGGTTGAATGGGTTTTGTATCACCTGCCCAAACGCTTGGGCCAATTGCAGCCAAACTTGATCAGAAGAACCCCTGGCCCAAGGTTCATATGTGTTGTATTCTGATTGTGGTGAGAGGTTATGTGGGCCGATTAAAGGGGCATTTGAAAATCTATCCATTCGTTTTCCATTCACAAATCAAATGCTACAATCACCAAAAATGTATAAGTACTGACCATGACCCAAGGCCCATATGAGGTGTACGCAGATTGGGGTCAAAGGTTATGTGGGTCGATTAAAGGGCATGGTCATTCTGTCATTTTGGTTAGGTTGACTGCTTTTTGTATCTCCTGCCCCAAATGCTTGGGCCAATTGCACACCAAACTTTTCAGAAGAAATACTGACCCAAGGTTCATATGTGGTATACTTCGATTGTGGTGAGAGATCATGTTGTGTGAGATTAATAATTATGTTGTGTGAATCGTGATTGGGGTCCCGGGGGGCCACTTGTATTCAAAGGTGGATATGATGCGTGAACAAGAAAACGCGTAAAAAGGGTCTCTTTTTTCACCAAGCGATGTACGCGCGTACATCGATTAGGGTGTCAAAAACAGCAAAATATGGAAAAAAGGGTATGTTTTTTTCGTAATCCTGAAATTCTGATGTACGCGAGATCAAAATTATTAAAAATATTGTAATTTTGAAGTAAAGTAACATGAGTAAAGCCAGATAATAAGGGTATATTATCAACACAATCCATTGCTTACTTGTTTAGGGTGGTAAAACTGACAAAAAGACTTGTTCATGGTAGCAAAAACAGACAAAAATGCTTGTTTAGGGTATGTCTTTTAATAGTCTGTGGAAATACTTGTTTAGGGTGCATTTCGGAAGTCCATGTTCACGCATCATATCCACCTTTGAATACAACTGGCCCCCCGGGTTGGGGTCAGGGCATGTGGGCAAATGATTTGCTTAATTTCAATATAAAACATGGACTGAATTTAATATTTGCTCATTCTATAGTAAATTAGAAATTTCACATTTTTTGTACCAAATAAATGATTCTCAGCTTAATCATTTCACATGGGGACATTTTTGATAGAAAGCTTTTCATTAGTGCAAAAATCAGAATTTTCACATTTTTATGGACACCAGTTAAGTGAAATCTCTTGTTGCACCTTTAAATTGTCTAGGAATAATCATCCACATGTAGTAAACCTTTGAATGCCAGCAATTTAATTAGATTGTGTCCATTTCATAAACATTGTAGGGTACACCTGTTTTTTGTAATTCGTCCAAATTTCCATATTCTATTTTCCAAATCAACAAGGTTTGCTTTAATTAAATTAAAAAATATGAAATGTGAATGCAGAATTGCCAGTATGTATTTTATATTTGTAAATTTAATGAAAATTCCATGTTCTAGGAATACTATGCAGCCTGCTTTCAATATGTGGTTAAAAGTGCCAACATGGTTCAGGGTTTGTACTGTTCTATTAAGCATATTACTTTTTCTAAAGCACTGTTTTATCCTAAAACTCATAGAGTAGATCTTTGTGAATGTGGCAACAGTCTTGGCTAATTGGCAGATCTGGCAATGCTGTTAAAATATGTAGTACATATCCAGATCAGGCAGTGTCAATATCGCCGTGCATTGTGACACAAATCAATTTCATAAGGTGAAGGTGATATTTAAACTGCTGAGTTTTTGTTGTCCCTGTCATCATTCATGTATGTCCACACAAAGGTGATGTATTGACAGTGGGCTTGCAGCAAATGATGAGGTAAAGCAGACCGGCGGCCCAGCCTCTTTCAATTTAGGCCAACTAACCAAACGTATCAAAATTATTAAAGAAATATCAGGAACAGATCACAAAAACCCAAGCACTCAGGGTGTGAATTGGTCATGGGTGTTTGCATGACCCATGACCCATTATTCACATTTCCAAAAAAATCGAAATAATAACCCTATAGTAAGAGTTGATTTTAGCTCCAATGGGTTATGTAATAAGAATATGATCTATAACATTAAAAAAATCAGCATTTTCATCAGGGATTTGTTTTTGTTACATGCTTAAACCAATGATAACGTCAAGATTTGGGATTTCTTGGACGTTGCCGCCTTAATTTGAAGTGTAGGACTCATCATCCCTGTCATGACAGTTTGGAATAGGGCTGAATTCAGATTGCCGAGTAGTTATGGGCAGGGGCCCTGATGTTAGTAGATACACTGTGACAGTCTGGGGAGTGATGTCCTTATACAGCCTGTCTCAAAAAAAAAATTGGTAACAATCTGGAAAAAATTGGTTTGTTCTATAATATGAAATGTCAAAATAAGTCATTGTTACTTGACATAATGATGAAGCACAAGACCAGGCTTCCAATGGTGTTTGTTTCATCTCATTTGTTTGTCAACGCCAGAGATAATCAATTAGTTGAATTATATCACAATCGATTTGTGCCACTTTTTGCATGGGAGAGTAGTTTCGCCCAGCTATGCCATACTGTCTGAACCACAAAATGCAAAAGATTCCAACTGACAAAACGAAAACATAAACACAGATTAGAATTTAGTAAACAAAAGAAGTCTAGTCTTATCGACGCAAGTTTTAATAGTCAACATAATCAGCTTCAATTATAAAAATTTCTTCATAAATAACAAAAAAAAACAATACAAATATTTATAGGCACGTCAATGAAATGGAGCTTTTTGAATTTATACGAAGATGTATTGTATCTGTTAAAAATCATGCCAGAAGGAATGTAATTGAAACCAAATAAACACTCAAAATCAAAGAACTTGTTTAAAATTTGAACATCTTTGTGCGTTTGTTGCTAATTGTTGAAGTCAATAAAATTAAACTTTGAAAAAAGTCCAAAGTCGGTGGAGGAATTTGAGTTTATGTACTCAAGGCCATAGAAACTATGTTCTCCGGGTGGTTGCTGTACGCAGGCTGTACGCTCATGGTTCTCATTTATGACAAACAACAGTATGTCGAATGTTATTCACTTGATCTTAAAGCCAGAACTTACTTATCATAACTTCCAACATTACGTAACGTTTTCGAATCTTTTAGAGTTCTTATGAAGTTAATCCTTTTTAAAGAATTTCATATCTGTAAGTGTGAATAACTATGTTTAACTAATCGTTCACCGTTTCACTCAACCAGAAAGAAAGTGGCACGAACTCGATTTTTCTGCTGTCAACAGTAACTGGAGTTAAGTTATCTCTAGATTGAAAAAAAGCATATTTGAGATGAAACAAAAAATTCTGCAAGCCGGTCTTTTCTTTTGAATGTGTATACAAACAATTACTTATGTTGAGAATATTGAAAAAAATCGGTTTGTTTGATTGTCTACCCATTTTTTTTAGACAGCTGTATTACTGTGTGTGTGTGTCTGTCTGTGCATGTGTGTGTGTATTACTAGAGTGACATTGTGGGGTTATTGTATGTAGAAGAAATGATACATTGTGGGGGTTTTAACATTGTGGGGTGAATTTTCTTGATGTTGTTGGGGTTATTCGCAGAGTTACCAAAGTACTTCATGTTCCTATACAGATAACTGTCATCATATTGAGTTTATTCTGTAAAAAGATCAGAAAAGAGATTTTCTAGTTTATCACTTTATAGGCCTGTGGCACAATCGAGAGGGCTAAAAAATGAGTAGTTTATTAAAAAAAAAGGGAAAACAATAAAAAATCTTTAAAAATGTCTAAAAAGTTGGGTTTTGCTTTTGAGAGAGAAACATATTATAGCAATGAATTGTTCCTATATAGGAAAAACGAGTGTTTTTTTTAAGAAAAAAGGAGAAAAAGTGACTTTATAGTAAAACCCCCAAGGTAGCTTTTTGTGAAGTGTGTTGTGCATGTGTGCGTTTATGTGTGCATGCACCAGGGACGGCAGAAATGGGGCCACAGTCTTCTAAGTCTCCCCTTTTCAGACCTGGGGCCGATGGCTCCTCCACTTTTAACTGCCTCTATAATCATTAGACCCTCCATGCATATGGGATATAGGCCAATACAACAACAATTGAGGCATATGTCGTAGCAGATTTTTGAGTACAGGGCGTATCAATAAAAACTCAACAAAACTTCTCCCCATTTTTGTGGTAATTAAGCCCACATATCTCCTCTTTCCAACGATGGTAATTTTGGGGTTATTTAATTTGTGTATTGAGTCAATCCCACAATGCACCAGTTTTGGAAAATTTTACCTCAATAAATAAGGTCATGTGCTCCCACAAAAATCCTATTTCTTCACAGATAAAAGCCTAAATTGATGCGTATTTAACCCACAAATCTTAGTACTGGAATTTTTATCCTGATCATGAAATGGCCATTCTTCCGGGATGTCCACACTGACCGAACTTCATGTCCACCATGACAAAACTAATAATCTCTAGCGAAAGTGGAAACATTAATTTTTCATTAGATTTGGACAAATGTCCTGTGTTTTTTAACTTTGGATACTTTATGTCCCTAAATGTGTTTAGTACAGTAAGTATAGGCACATTGCAAATGAATTATGGGATTAGATTGCCTCAAAACACCCTTTGGCTATGACCTTTATGACTGTCGCACCATACTTCTGGCCATAAGCAGCATACATGGAACATTGCAAAGTGTTGTGGCCCTTCTCAGGTACGCGCCAAAATTCTCGAGTGGCTTTGTGTAGGGTACATGCTCGGGGCTTTGGTTTTCAGCATTTTGTTCTGCTACACAAATTCTAGTTAGTAAGTAACTTTTTTATGAGAGTATCATGAGCAATTGTTTGTTCTTGTGCCATTGTCATCCTCTATCTGTTAGCTTGTCCATTCTATTTCTAGAGTAGCTTTCTTTAGTTTCCAACTTATGGAAGGAGAGGAAAGTGGATAGAAAAGGGTGTAACCCTTGGCTTATGGAGTACCCAAGTTGAGATTTTTCATTATTAATTTCATATAAACAGGTTGCTGTGTATGCTCGGGAGGACAAGCTAGACAGACCCAACGGCAGTAGAGTACTGAACTGAAATAAAAAAAAACATACCCACATATGGAGCGATTACTTGGGAGTCAAAAGTACCCACTGCATCTGCCTAAACAAGGTAAGTACTTTAAACTGAGCTTAGGGGTTTTTATTTGTTTTCAATTTCAAGGGAGGTTCTAGGGGGCGGGGGCATTCCTCAAGGGTGCGTGTACTTTCCTCCCGTATGTTGTTTTTATTGTTTTACTGTTTTGTTGATACTACCATGTACCAAAATATGAGCGCTACTTCGGAGTCAAGTACCCACTCAGCCACTGCCTAAACAAAAGGGTAAGTACAAAACCTGAGCTAGGGCATTATTTGTTTACCAAGTTCAAGGGAGGTTATGGGAGCCTACCTCAGGGTGAGTGCTTGCCCAATGTATGTTGTTGTTATTAGTTTACTTGGTTGTTGTTTTGTTTTTAATGGCACCCTGAAGTACTGCAACCCGTACAGTGCACCTCCCCATGTCTAGACCTGGTGATTTTTCTTTTTTGGTTAGTCTTTTTGTGTATGAGTGTTAATCTCTGTGACATGCTCGGCCACTGTATGCCATGGGTTTGATCCAAGGATCCTGCTTGTGCACGCGCGCCATCTGACCACCCTGGTGACATGCATGGAGCTCCCAGTTTATTCTCTTTACACCACACACCATTTATGTATACACTTAAATCATTACTAGGGCAGGAAGGAAGTTAGAAGATCAGGACCACAGTACTCCCTATGTAAATATCTTTTGCAAAAAGAGTGGAGGTGGAAAACACCTATGGCCACTAAGTCCCTGTCATTCCAAGTAATACTGGTGTGTTTTCTTCTCGCTTGTACTTCTATCAACATGAGGTTTAAAAGAACAGTGCTCAAGTTAGAGGTCACAAATATTGGGCCATGTTAATAAAGAGACATGAGGACATTTCCAGAAAAACGCCGCATTTTTTGTGTCGCCTGATGACTTTTGTCCACTTTTGTTGTCTGTTGATATGTTTTCTGTTGATGATTTTGGTCCGTTGATTTTGTCCTTTGTTGAAAAAAAAGGGTTAACATTTGGCTATCATATTTGCATACTCGATGGTTTTTCACCACATTTGATCAAGGTGCAACTGGGATCCCTCGTTTGTTGAAGTTCACATCTCCAAGGTCAAAGTTCATGTGAGGTCAAATTGTAATCCACTTGCTTTATGGATTATTACAACAGAAACCTCATATTGTTTATGGGGTCAGTGGTCCCATGTCATGGTCGAAAGTCATAAGAGGCCTATCATTCACAACTGTGATGGTAGGTGCACCTAGCGGTCCGATACTTCGATGAACTTTTTTAAAACCTGGGTTTTTTGCCCATTTGTAATTCTTATCATGTATTAGATTACATGTGGGGTGAATAAGCTGAATAACACTTGAAACTGGTCTTCCATCTTTATTAATGATTGATTTTAGTATTTTTTCTCTGTCATGTACGACAGAAAAAAAATCAAAGCATGCTTTCTATGGAGAACGATTATGATAAGCTGTAAAAAAACTTTGAAGAAACGTGTATTTTTCAAAAAAATGTCCTGCACTATAAAAGGGATACTTAATTGTAATTATATACATTTTCCATTTGATGAATGACCTTTCACACCAATATTTCACTCCCGTTTTGATGCGAGAGCGAAAAACATTTTGGTGACCCTTAGAGGTCCTGTGTAAAACTAATATTGGTCCACCATAACAGCACACATTTTTGCTTATAACATCCAAACCAAATGTGTTTTAGCCCTACGGTTTTTCAGGGTAATGAGAAAAAATTAGTGGGCTTTCATCAGACTCCAAAATTTGACCACTTCTGGTAAAATCATGGGTTTCTATTGTACGAGGCTATTAGCATCGTGCTATGGCCCTGTACGAATAACTCAAATAAACCTTAACATGTTAAAGTCCCAGAATTTTCAAGGAGAAATGCATAACCCTTCGTCCTTTCAAGTCCTTTGAATAACTGCTGTACATACATTATAGCAACTCCCATTACCAGGACTATTGCCTTGTCCTTCCTCAATAAATCTCTTTGTAACCGTAAACTATTGACTTGTACACCTATGTAACTTATGTTTTTTCTTTCGTTGTCCCCCTTCTTGTTTGACCAAAATTCTATTATAGGAAGTTTTTATTTAGTTAAAGCCATGCTGCTTCAGTCAACCAGTGCAAACACTCTGGGCCCGGGACTGATATCAAGATAAAAAGCTCATGATTTCCATTGAAAAGATGTTTTTTCCCTCCAAAATGTTGGCCCTTAATATGACAAAGTTTGTATCGTATCTAATAGGGACTTCCCACTTTTTTCTGTAGGCCACTTTTGTTTCTAATCCTATTTATTTCGTGGGTATTTAAAGGCTACTCAGAGATTTTTGAAATTATTGTTTGTGTATTTATTACAAATAGTCAACTAAAACTAAGATAATCAAGTTAAATGTCCAATTCCCAAAGTTTGAGAGAATTGTATTTTTTTTTTTTTGTGCAGTAAAACTTTATGTGTAATAGCGAGTGCCATAGGAGTATTGGTGTATAACAAAAATTCCGGATCTGGAAATTTATTACAAAGTTGTGATTTTCTATATAAGGACTTCAATTTGAGCTTACTATTTCACACAGTGATTAGTATATGGATTATGTATAATGCAAAAAAACACAATTTGGTTTGAAGATTGAAGGGTGCCCTCATCGGGAAATCTCTGATGTAGTCTTTAATACTTCATTCCATTTCTAAATCGCCACTTGTTTCAATTCCCATTTCACCCAATTCCCACTTGGTCCATTGTCATTTTGGTCCTAGCCTAGTTGTTTGTCCAAGTCTAATTCTTACTTGGTCCAATTTCTTTGGTCCAATTTCCTTTTCATCCATCCTCACTTGGTCTAACTTCCATTTAAAACAGGCAAAAGTGTTAACAAATGAGAATAAAGGTATTGCTTTAGTCTCTGTTTTTTATCTTTCATTACATCACACAGGTGACAGCTTTATTTTGGCTTAGCTTGTTGTTCCGATAAGATAATTCAAACCCTGTGTAATATGACATGATAGATACATAACAATACCCTGATTTTATAACATGATGCCTTTTTTAGATTCAAGTCTTAGGGTGTTTTTCTTGTCTTTTTCCCCCTTTTGTTTTTTTTTCTTTTCTTTTTTTTTTTGGCTAGATTTGTTTTTGGTAATTTTTTGGCCATTTGGAGTATTTAATAAATTCAAAGTATATTTTGCAGTTTTCCTTTAAAATGTGAACTTAAGGTAATGCAAATGAAACGCACAAATGGAAAGCTTGTAACAGTACTAAAAACAAAGAGAATGCCGAGGGAAAAAACTATTTTATGAGATATACCACTTGCCATTATTAGGGCAGAAGTTGGACAATTTCTTGGGAGTATTCAGACACTTGCGACAGTTGTAGAAGAAAAATAAAAAAACAATTACCCCGTGTGAGCACCGAAGGCCCCTATAGAAAGGGTTCCCAAGCCTCTTATTTTTGCAGCCAGCCTCAGAATTTTTAATTCACAATTTTATCCCTTATGGTCGGTTGTCCACTAGTTGTGAAATCAGCATAACATCCCTTGTCACAATCAAACCTTTGACAGCCGCTTTTAAAGTGTTTGTGCGTGTAAGTGATATCACAAGCTTTAAGCATCTTAATTCCCCTCTGCAATGCACCATTTACAACATACAGGAGTTCTTACACTCAAAGTTGTACTGGGTGGTTAAAATGTGGAGGTTTTAGTATGTGTGAGCTTACAAAAAAGTTTTGTCAATATATGCACCAACTTAAGAGGTATTCCAATATTTTTTCTGGTTCATTGTAGCTTTAGCTTGTAGGGTATCAGGTGGTATGCGAGGGTGGGTAAAAGTAGAGTGCTGATGTAAGAAATGCTTGTTATGATGTATTTTTGTTTCTTATAAAGCTTGATCTGGAAAGTTGGTAAATTGATGAAGAAATAAAATATACAGACTTTGTACCATGTGTGAGGACTATGCAGTCCTCATTTGAATATTTAGTTGTAATGCATTCTGTTCCTTTTACTGAGAAGAATATTTGCAGAGGGTTATGTCAGTTAAAATTTATTTCAAAAACCTTTTCAGACCAAAATAATTTACATAGACTATGCTCAACAAGTGAAGTTTCACCATTTTTCTACCTGATGGATAACTTTGTGTTTATTGTTGACCTGAGCTCTTTACCTACTCTTTATAAAGGAGTTACTTAGTCACTTTATTGGCTAAGGATGGTAGTAGTTGTGGTTACGTGGTGGTTGTGGTGGTGGGGGAACAACGGCAGGGTGATGATGGTGAGGATGATGGTGGTGGTGGTGCCGGTGGCGGTGGTGGCAGTGACATTGGACATGAACATTTTATAAATGACAATTAAATCTATCAATAAAATTGTTTTTGACAGATAATCTACAGCTCATAGCTCAGATAAATTAGAATTCTTGCATGTCAATATTGATAGTTATATGCAGTCAGAAATTAAAAGAATGAAAATCAGCTTAATGAGGATACTTGTGACAGCCTGCCATAAATATAATGTTAGAATATGTGACACCTAGAATTTCGTCATGTTGAGATTATTTTGGGGTGTTCAGGACTTAGAAGATGCAAACTTTTTTGTAAAAGTGAACCTAACCCTAAAATGGTCCTTTGTTGGATTTTTGAACATCTCATCTTTTTTTTTTTTTTTTTTTTGCAGTCAGTGTCGAATAAGAGTAGGGTGTAAACCCCTGACTGTTCCCAATCCGCCCCAGCCTCAAATAGCGGGCCATATTAGGAGCGTCCGTATCATGGATACACGCGGCCCCGGATAAGCACACTAGCTGAACAAATCCTGACACCACCACAAAGCCATTACCAATGACTTGTGGATACGAGCAAAACAAAATAAATATAATGTTAGAATATGTGACACCTAGAATTTCGTCATGTTGAGATTATTTTGGGGTGTTCAGGGCTTAGAAGATGCAAACTTTTTTGTAAAAGTGAACCTAACCCTAAAAATGGTCCTTTGTTGGATTTTTGAACATCTCATCACCAAAAAGTGGCCCGCCTTGTCAATTTTTTTCTAAATTTTGGACCTTATTATCAAAAAAGATCAGCCAAAGTGGACCTTTTGCCCCTGTTGCAGAATTTTTTAGGACACAACCTCACCCCTATTCCACATACAGACCTGCCTTTAACTTCTTCTCCCCTGCAAACAGAGCATATTTCATGATCAGAGCCATCACATCATTTTGGCATGATGGATTCACAGTGCATAAGATTAGAATATCATGTCAGAGTTTTATGCACACTCTCAAAGCACCTGAACTAACAGCAGATTCCTGTTGAGTAGTACACACGTCTTATAATCGAACCTGGGGAGCTCTCAACTTGTGGAGTCTGTGGAAGTGAAATTTTGACCAATTTAACAGTCTTGTGGTCAAATTAGAAGTCACAGAGCTGAAAATATAAATATTTTTCAAGAAATTTTGGCTAAGCCAGGAGTTAAAATTGTAGGACTTTCACTTAGAATGAGGGTTTTGAAAGCTGAATCGTGCTTAAACTGGAGAGGGTAACGAACAACAGAAGATTTGTTTGCTGTCTGGTTATAGCACTTGCCAGTAGTGTCAGTTTGCTTGGTTAGTTTGGATGTGGTTTTTTTGTAGTTCACTTGATAAAGGCTGATTTTCAGCCAAAACGTTGTATTGTAGTGTTGCTGTTTGTCTAGTAAGTTGTTGTTTATTCCTGTTTTCCCTATGTTGGTTGAGATATATACTTGTTTGGATATATACTTGTTTGGATATATACTTGTTATTTTTTTGGCAATCTCTCTGTATCCCAGTAGGATCCCAGTGTAGGTCTTGTTGTAGGTTCTGTTGAGAACAACAGAAGATTCATGAACTTGAGGGGTCTTGACTACTACACATACCTGTACTGCTATTTAAAAGGTCAGTACATCAAAGCCTCATCTCCACAATAGACATTTTGAGATAGCATGCAGCAATCAAAGTAGCATCATTGTGATGTTTTGTAAGTGCAAGCCCAACAAACGCCTCATCTCTATTCTCCCCACATAGTCTAGTGAAGATTCATGGAGATTAAGGCTGCCTTGCACTCTATATAAACATGGTTGTAGTTTGAATACAACATGCTTGTCTTGGCATTAACATTATGCATTGTCATCACTGGAAGGCCAGTCTTGCCAGTTTGAATCAAATGCCCAAATCTTAGGTATTTTATGTTTCCCCGATTGCAGTGCGGGAAGGAATTTCTGGGTCATGGATTAACAGGTTGATAGTAATCCTACAGTTCTTTTGTGCTGTCATGTTTCAAGAGCTCAATGCTTCTGAGGGGTGGCCTTTATTGGCTTTCATCACATTTTAGTACATAGTACCAGCTGAGTAAATTAAAAAATCAGCAAGGCAAATTTCTATGCCAAAAGCGTAAATGTGCGCATGTGGTCCAGTGGATGTGACTTCCGGCTCATGATACAAAGGTTGTAGGTTTGAGCCCTGCTGCAGCCAATGTGTTGTGCACTTGGGCAAGGCACTTAACCTTGCTTGCCTTGTCGACCTAGGCGATAAAAACTTTGAACAGCATCAATGGACACTACGGGTATCTTTTATCCCATGGAAGGATATTTCTTGGCCGAAAATTGGCCCAAAGTGGAGATCTTAAGAATCCAAATAACCCATATTGCTGTGGTTGTCCATAATGCTAACTCTTTTCAAATTGTTATGGTGGATCAGTTTAGGTTGGTTGAATACATTTTGACCAATTCAAATATCATATGTTTTATTTTTAAACTACTTCCATAGCCCCTTTAGGGAACATCTGAAACTTCATGACCCCCATGTAGGGGGTTCCCATTGGCCGATTTTCATTTTTACCTCCTCTAGCAAAGTAGCGACCCCCGATTTTAAACCCCGAATAAAACAAAGTGTATTAGACCATTTCCCTATTTATTATAAAAAGCTAATATATTTTTAATGGATTTCAGACTGTTTAGAATAACATGTATGTATATTGTGGTGCATGTATTCACCACTGAATTTTATTTTGTTGACAAATCTTATTTATTGAAATTCAATTAGTTGATCCAGCATTTTGCTAAGTCTGAGCGCCATCCGAGTTGAGTTGTACAAAAACCGCAAATCCATGTATTTGGCCCAAATTAGAAATGACGCTTTGTTGAGCTAAACCCTTAACATGAAATTCAAGATGGTGCTACATGTATAATACAGGAAATTAGAGTCGATATAGGTTTTAAAAATACGCATAAGACTAAAAGTTTAAATGCATTTTTGAAAATCTTTTATTACTACTGACCAGATTTGTTTTCAGAGTGTTCTAGAAAAGTGAAGAGAAAAACGAGGCTTTTAAGGACCTTTTAAGAAAATACCCTCAAATGATAAGATTAGCTTGTGTATACACACACTAAGTGACATGATTGATCGCTCACTAGCTGCGTTTCACCTGGATCTGAGACATCCTTCACTGCTGTTATAGTGTTGTTATTGGTATTGGATGTCGGTATTAAAAGCAAAATTTGCATCGCTGCCTCCACGGCTCAGATGATGGGTGAGAGAAGCATTTAACCTTTAATTCCTACTTGTGAAGACGTCGTCCCTCTGTTCTTCTTTTCTGTTTAATAGACTTAAGGTAAAAATTTAACGACTCTAACTTTTGAGACTTAGGGAATGTCAAAGTTAAAGTGGATTTAGATCAAAGTTTATAGTAGGTCATTTAACCACTTCAGGTCTACCACCTTTCTTAGAGTAGCTCGGATTGGCTTATTTACATTATATAATATCTACCTCTGAGAAACCAGAGAAAACAGACAAAATAAGTGCACTTAAATAAATTAAAGAGCACAATTAAAACAACAGCAACACATAATATTGTACTGCAATGAAATTGCAAAGAACAAGACAGAGTCTTGGAAGCAGAGCTCAGGGGCGGCCCCAGGGGGTGCCAAGGGGCAGCCCCGAGAATTTTGAAATTCAGAAAAAAACAGGGGGTTTAAGCAATAAATTGTGTAAAAATTAGGGTTTTTTTACCTATATGAGGTAATCGTGCAATGTTCCACCCCTCTGATTTTTCCCTGGCGCCGCCCATGGCAGAGCTACAAGGCTGCAAAGGACAGACAATGTGCACTTTAAGCACTCCCTGCTAAGCTGAGAACTTTGATGCGTGGGACGATATGAGATGCGGTAGTAGAGGTTGGATAGTTCTTAGCTTTGTTCCCTGTGGGGAAGTAGGCAAAATATTCCATTGGCAACCTAGTGGAACTGTCCAATGAAAATGTTGTGACTACCTAATAAATATTCATGAGGTATAGTATTAATTGCTCTCATATTTGTGTTTTCCAGGGGCCTGTTCCCAAACTCGTGCATAACCATACGTGTATACTAACTCATGCGTATGTCCTACATAACAGACCTTTTCATACCAGTTACACAGTGCTGTGGACAAATTGGTCCACTCAGGCATGACATAGTATACACGTAGATTTAAGACTCAGTTTCGGGAACGAACCCCTGGTGGAGAAAGGCTCATATGTGGGTTGGGTACTCCCTTGATGCTGCTACTACATGAAAAAGCTTGGTGTAAGTGAGCCAACATTATCGACACAGCTTCTGAGGAAAAAACAATATTGAGAAATTGAACCCCTAAAATTGCTTTCAAAACACCATATCCAGTCATTGGAACTGGGCACGCAGACTAGCGAATCATGCCAAGTTGACTTTCATAAGAATCTTGCCTATGGCTCTAGGCTTTAGTGAATCAGATTGGGCCACCTAGTATGGCAGCAGTTTGCCCGGCAGTTTGCTGTTTTCAAAGAGAATCGTTTATAATTTAGGTCCCTGAAATTGTCCTGTGGTGTTCCACATAACCAATAAATGCTGTCATCATTGATTGTGAGTTTGCTCATGCATGATTGCAACAGAATGACCAAAGGTATTAGTTATGTCAGCAATTAGGGCTTGAATAGAATGAAAATTGGGACTGCATAACATAGACAAGATTAAGTTGGAAAAAAATAAGCACCTTATTCAACTTAAAGGCACTATCAGTGATTTGCTAAATCATAAAATAAAATCATCAAAAATGTGATCTTTGCATGGTTGTAAAAAGCATAGCTATCCAAACATACCCTACAAGTGCCAAGTATGAAAGCAACCTAATAAGGACAGAATCAGATATTTTAGTCAGTATTGTCCGTACGGACAACACACAAGTGAATGGAGATTCATATTTTTGAACACTGCTGATTTTTCCTTTTCTGTCAATTTTTCATAAATAACTTAAAGTCTGACTCAGAGATTTCGAAATATTATTTTTTTGTGTAATAATGAAAACTAATCAACTAGAACTAAAGATAGTAACCTAAAATACACAATTCCGAAATTTGAGATGAATCGGATTTTTCGTTTTGATGCAGTAAACATTTATGTGTAGTACTACGTCCCATAGGATACTGTGTATAACAAAAATTCCGGATCCGGAATTTTATAACAAAGTTGTGATTTTCTATATGAAGGAATTCGATTTAAGCTTAGCAATTTCACACAGTGATTAGTATATGGACAAGCATTATGTACATGCAAAAAACACGATTTTTTTGGAAATTGAGGGCGCCCTCCTCAGGAAATCTCTGAGTCGGCCTTTAAACAATTTTTACAGACTTTTTCACTTTTAACATATTCCTGCAAATGTGTAATATTTTGACTCTTTTAAGTGAACCACTGATAGTGTCTATAAAGGCTGACTCAGAGATTTCCCGATAAGGGTGCACTCATTTTTCAAACAAATCATGTTTTTTGTATGTACATAATGCTTATCCATGCTAATCATTGTGTGAAATAACTAAGCTCAAATCAAAGTCCTTTGTATTGAAAATCATAACTTTGTTATAAAATTCTGGTTCCGGAATTTTTGTTATACACGGTATCCTATGGTACTGTTATAGTGTGCATAAATGTTTACTGCATGAAAATGGAAAATTCGATTCATCTCTAACTTTGGAATTGAACATTTTAAGTGATTATCTTAGTTCTAGATGACTATTTTTAATTTCTACTCAAAATAATTATATTTTGAAATCTCTGATTCAGCCTTTAATGAGCACCCACTTTATTCACACTTTTCACACAATTTTGAAGTTCCTTCTTTTGTGTACTGCTATCTAATTGGTCAAAAATCTAAACAAAATCTCATCAAATCTTTCACCTCGGGGTATAATTGAGTTTAACTTCTCATTGCATCACTAAAATAAGTACCTCCCTAAAATAAGTAAAGGACAGGAGGACATAATGGAGTGTTTCATCAACATTACCCCTCAATTCCTTTTTAGGTTGTCTGATTAAACCAGAAAGACCTTATGGCAGCATTGTTTGTGTGTCAGTGTCAGTGACGTACCGACCGGGGGGGGGGGGCAAGTTGCCCCCTCTGGCTCGAAAAAAGCAGGACGATATGGACCAAAGTATGCATTTTCATCCCCCTTTTTCAGGGAATTTCGACCATTTTCAGCCTAAATTTGGGCAAAATTAAAGCAAATTCGGCAATATTCGTGCGCTACGCACGCATTTGGTCAAATTCAGATTTAATTGGAGCAAATCACCGGGACGACTTACGAATTTTGCCCCCTCTGGCGGGACGTCTTGGAAATTTGCCCCCTCAGGATCGACTGACTCGGTACGCCACTGGTCAGTGTGTCACTTTTGGTTAAAATCTAGCTTTTCGCCACTGGTTAGTGTGTCACTTTTGGTTAAAATCTAGCTTTTCGCCACTGGTTAGTGTGTCACTTTTGGTTAAAATCTAGCTTTCACTGCAATGATGGATGAAGTTCATATTTGATATGCTTATACATTGAGACAAGGGGTCTTATGTGGGGTCACACATGAGGTCAAAGGTCATTCAGGGGTCACTTTTCCATTATTTTAACAAGATTTCTAATAATACTCAAATCTACTTTACCATTATATAAGATAGGGATGCTCAAACGTATGTGTTTTAAGAATTGTCCAATATCGATAAAGTTATTTTTTTATAGGTTATGTCCTAAAGTCTAACAATATTTTTATCGTCAAGGGTAGTAAAATTTCAGATTAGTTAGGGTGGGCAGTGAGGTCAGATGATAGAATGATTTCTCTACTGTGTGTGTGTTTTGGTTTACAAGTACAAACTCAGTCTAAGAATGTCTACAACATAAATTTTGTACTGAAAATCCATGGGAAATGGTATTGAACATTCTGAACTGTGATACTTCTAAAAACTACAATTTATCATGCCTGTGGCATTGATTCAGACTAGTACACACATCTCTGGCAGAAACACATTCATAAATCGGGGCTATTTTCCACTGAAATAACATTTATTTTGCACTGCACTCTCTGTTATCAAGCAGTTAGTCAGATCATGTTACTCACTCGCAGGGCACGTGGATTCAGTCACTTTAAATGTCATTAACCCTGTTGCTGTGAAATGTGTATCAAATGTTATCGAGTTTTGAGGTTCATGAGACGTATAGCAATTAAGGCTCATTTATTGTGTTATTTGAGAGCTGTCAGATTTTTAACTGGAGGGGTGTGTGTTTATGGTGCAGAACATGATTTTTTTCATGGTTGATGTTTTTAGGTCATCCGGTGCAATCAGGAAAACCTTATGTCGGCATGATTTGTGTATCTGTTTGTCCGTCTGTGTGTCCATCCGTCTGCTTGTCTGTGTGTTAAACATTAGTATACACTTTTGGTTGACACTTTTTCAACTTAATGTAACTTTTTAGTGCATTGGTACTTGGTATGCTTATGCACTGAGACAAGGGGTCTTATGTGGGATAACAGATGAGGTGGTAAAAGGTCATTCAGGGGTCACTTAGGGTCATTATATTGCTCTAATATACACCTTTTGGTTGACGCTTTTCAACTTACTGTAGCTTTTTAGAGCAATGTTTTTGGGATCAAGTCCAAACTTGGTCGGCTAACATAGGCAAGGTGTCTTATGTGGGCTAACAGAAGGGAAGGTCAAAGGTTGTTCAGGGGTCATCTTATTGCATTGCTCTCTTATTCTTTGACCACATAATCAGGTTACCTATTTGGGACCCTAATTGTCTTTATTTTTGTAAATTGGCTTACACCCTCATTGAATCGTGTGTAAATTTTTCCCCATTTTTTTTCTCTAACTCTAGATATGATTGCCATTCCTGATTTTGCTGCCGGAGCCATGGAGAACTGGGGACTGATAACATACAGACAAGCCTCTATTCTGAACAAGGAAAATGTTACCTCAGATTCAAGCAAGCAATGGATCATACAGACCATCACTCATGAACTGGCCCATCAGGTAGTTATTAAAAATTGATCAATGTAGATGTGTGTGTGCATGTATGTGTGCAAGCATGCATGTGTGCTTGCATGATGTGTATGTGTGCATGTATGTGTAGGTGATATGTAGTCGATCCAGTGCAATTTTGAGAGAAATTTGTATTACAAAATCTCCTGTCACTAATGTTGACATCATGTACTATAACATATACACACACACTGGAGATCAAATGCATGATACAAGGTTAACTGAATATATACCAAATTGAAGGAATTAACAGTTTTACCCACCCAGATGTGTAACAAATCGCTATTTATACAACAGTTAAAGGTGCAACGAGAGATTTCAAATAACAGGTGTCCTGAAAAAAATTGGAAAATTCTGATTTTGGCACTGGTGTAAAGCTTTATATCAAAAATATCCCCATCTGTAAGGATTAAGCTGAGAACTGTTTCTTTGGTACAAAAATTGTGAAATTTCTAATTTTGTATAAGAGCAAATGCGAAATTCAGACTATGTTTTCTATTGAAATATAATCATATACAAATCACCATTTGTTTTCATTTTTATTTCTGTGACTCTGGGAATCTATTGAGCGTCTAATCTATATGAAATCATTACATATCACAGAAAATATGGATGACTTGAAATCTCTTGTTGCACCTTTAAATGAGAAGCTCCAAAGCAACCTTAGAAGGAAATTTTTTTAGGAATGCGCGGGCGCAGGAATCAAAACCGCAACCTTCTGATAACTAGACGGATGCCCTATCCACTAGGCTACCGGCTTTGTCCGATAAACAGACCTCAAAGCCAACACTTAATGGTGAGCAGTCGGGTATACAGAGTGTCCCAAAGAATGGTGCAAGGCAAAAGTGTCCTCATTGGAGGTGAAAGTAATAAAATAGATATTTATATCATATCACAAATGAAGTATTGGCTTTTGAATACCGTTTACAGCATCCGATTCAGTTGTTGCAATCCAGAGATTCGGCTAATAATTTAAGAGAGAGTGCAGTACCAATTGTGCCAAGACTCCATTTATGACATGATGTAAATATCATGTCACTACTTTATTTTTTTCGCCTCCAACGAGGGTGCTTTTGCCTTGTACTAGTTTTTATGGACACCCTGTACAGTACACACAGGGACTGAAGACACTAGTACATGAGGTACTTGCAATTAACCCCAATATACAATATAACAATATAACTACAGCAGGTTTGGGGCCACAAATAGTACTAAAACATATACACACACTAGGTATCAAATGCATGATACAAGGTTAACTAAATATAGAGGATATTGAAGGAATTTTAATAAAAAACTGTTAAAACAGGTTTACCCACCCAGATGTATGCGTGACAAATCACTATTTATACAACAGTTATATGACAAGCACTGAAGCAACCCTTGAAGGAAATTTTTTCTAGTACTGCGAATGTTGTATAAATAGTGATTTGTCACACGTGGGTGGGTAAAACCTGTTAATTCCTTCCATTTAGTTTGTTAGGTTATACTTCTATGAGTATACTTGCTACAAAAATGCAAATATCTGATTTTTTAATAGATTTGTGTTTTTATTTTTTGATCTCACCTTTAATAATTTCTGAGTTTAAGTGTTCAAAATTGTTCAATTGAAATTTACTTCAAACAAACATGATGTATGAAAATAACAATTTAGCAACTGTTGAATTTTTGATGTGGTTGAAGAAAATGTGATGCAGACAGGCAATGGAAATCAAATATGCCATGCTTTTATGTTTTACTTATTTTGCTATATCCCTCAGAAAAA
>JAMKCH010011283.1:0-28111 GCA_023653785.1 Ophioderma brevispina | reverse complement strand
ATATGCCACTCACTCAACGTAAAAATAGTCAGTTTACCAGCCGGGAGTCGCAGATTGCGTGAATCGTGCAATTTCACATTCAGTTTTCAACAAAATTCGGAGTTCATGCCTTTTTGTGTTTTTGAAAAAAAAAAATAAAAACAAGTTCCGCATACTTTTTTTCAATTTTTCGGCGAAATTTACAAACGCTCGCGTCAGCTTTGAGACCAAACCATTTTTTTTTTTTTGGCCTAATGAGATTTCTAATTCGAACCTGTTCGGATTGTTGAAAGTTGAGAGATCGAATGTTCTCTTTCTTTTTCAAGTGTTAGATGTTTATATTCCCAATCTGTTACACAGACTATAGTTAAGAGCTGACATAATTGCATGTTTAAAGTTAAATTACTTGCGCCTATTTTCAATTTTCAACTTCCTGAAACAAATTAGTTTTTAATTTACCCAGTGGTATCGTGTTTTATCTCTTTGTTATCAAAATAAGTCTACTAATTGTTTTACTTGTCAATACGCTCTTATAAAAAATAATGGTAATAGAATAAAAATAAAACTTTGTAACGAGTGCAAGTGACTGCCATTTGTTCCTAACCCTATGCATTCCGCTTTCATTCCCCCTTATGAAGTAAATGAGGTTCAATTGAATGGTGGCGTACATGCCATTCATCCCTCCTTAAACAAAGGAAGGGAGTTTGTGAGAACTCTGCACATATGCACTATGAATACGTAGGGCCCTTTTGAAGTGAAAAAATTGGCACGTTATTTGGTCATCTTTTAGTTTTGAATAATAATAAATAAATTTTTTGGGTCTGGCTATAAGCCAGCCTGAAATTGAACCATTTCCCCTCCCCAAGTTTAGTTTGGCCCCGTGTGATTATTGCATGCAGAGAGAAACTGCTGTGTGGCGCCAATTTGCTAATGCACTGCCTAGTGATCTTTGTGTAATGAAGACAAAAAGTTAACTGATCACCACCTCTATCACAACGCAGGTTATACTATTAAAGAAAGTCAAGTTTATTGTATTTGATCTGTTCATTACAAGGGAGAAATTGTTAACTGAACATAATCCTTACAAAAAAAATACAGAACTGATCAGAAACATGCTCCAGATAATTTTGTTCCTATGGATTCAACAAGTCTGCACAAAGAAATTAAGGATATACCTTTGAGAAAGTGTGATCTCAGAACATTTGGTATTGAGGAAGAACAAAATGGCGAAATGAATATAATGACTTTGGGTAGTATAATAAGGTAAATTTGAGAAAACAATGCACCTATTACTGTAAAACTCTGATTGAAAATATATAACATAGAGCCGTATTTCGTTACATTAATACAAAAGTGGGGGTAATTATTCTTGGTGCCCCCTCCCCCACTCAAAATATCCTGGGCATGTCACTGAAAATACATGTAGGAAAGGCAGTTTAAGTGTACTTTCGATGGAAAAAAAATCCCTATCGAATAATGGAGCAACCGACAAAGTCCATATCAAAATATTGAGTGGCAAACATAATTTACATGACCAAACTATGGTAAAGTGGATAAAGTAAAATCAATCGTAAATGTCTGAGTTGAAATTGTTCTTTTAAATTTGTCAATATTGGCTAGGAATTGAAAAAACAATGCCTGAAACACAAAACTTCTCAAGCCAGAAGTGGAATAATATGGAGATTGGAAACGATCTAACGGGGAGGAAAGAAAGTAACAATGGTAAGGTAACCAATTCCCTTTCAGTATAGGGAGGGTTACTGGAATCAAATAGGAGCTGAGTAAATAGATAATAAACATCCACTTTCTTATCAGTTGGACTATCAAGCTCATGAATCTGAAAATAAAGTGGTTAACAAAGTTTTGTTTTTGCTTTGAAAATCAAGTGGTTACAGTTTTTGGTTTTGCTTTGGTCGTCAACTTCAAAAGTAAACATGCAGTGGTGTAACCAGATCTTTGCAAATTGTGGGGGGGGGAAGGGGCATCAAGGCAAGTTCTAGGCCACTGTATTGTAGACTTACTGCATTGTGGAGTGCTTGTCATGTCATTGCCTATAGACAAATCCTAAAACCAGCCAAATGATGTCCATAATTGAATCCGCCATTACTGGGGGGCTTCAAACCCCAAACCTACCCAAATCTTTTGTACTTCTGTACCACGCTTGATTAATTATACTTCAAAAGCTACCTTAATCGGCACATTTAGGGGGCGAATCAATCAGGATGCACCCAGCCTAGCTGCCAGTGAGGTGTTGGAATGTGTAAAATCGGATTCGTTATACTATTAATCCATTGTCACGTGGGGCAATGAATGAACACAACACACACTGATAAGGTTCTTTATTCATTTTCAGAGGGTGTTTTGAACCGCTCCCAATAATTCCATTGCAATGTGCTATACTGTACTGTAACTTAACACATGTAGTATTAGGCATAAAAATTGTTCCAAAAGTTTAAGAACCACATGCTACAAATTGCTACTACCGCTTTTCTCTGCGAAAAATGAGTGTGAAAATCAGGGTTTTCATGTTTTAAGAAACATGATTTTGTGGGATCTCATGACCCTATTGAGGTGAAATTTCCCAAACTGGTGCATTTGTAGGATTGACTCAATACACCCTCTGCTCATGATTGGTAAAATGGTATATAAACATTAAGGCAACTTCTTTACTCAATCATAACACACACATCACACCACACATACATAACAGAACTAGTCTTACAATGTAAATAGGTTCTTGTATGGAAAATAATGAAAATGCAAAAACCATAGAATAATTATGTTCCTCTATTAACCAAAACAGAGATTCTATCTTTTCAGCATGTGCAAGTATGGTAGGTATGTGGTGGTGGTGGCAGGGGAGAATAAGTGTGTGTACATAGTCATGTTTGGGGATGCGTGAAGTGTAGGTGTGTGTGTGTGGTTTGGTTTTATGGCCTCCATTTTTCTGATTAACCTTTTAAAAAAATATTATTTTCTCAATTTTATTGGAAAAGAGATTTCTCACGGAAAAGTATTTTGTTTACTATACAAGAGAGAAAGGGGAATGAATACCCCTAGTTTGTTTTGCGAAGTGCACCTGTTTTTAGAATTGCACAATAGGGGAAGTGGGGAATTCCCCAGGATGCTAAACTTGGAGGCTTGTTTGTTTTCAGATCAAAACAATGTAAGATCAGGAATTCCCCCACAAGTTATATTTGTAAAGTTATGTGATTCAATAAGTACTTTCTGGGATTTCAATTGTCAGCTAGTGCAGGGTTATGTTTATCCATGATGCTGTAGGTATTCTTGTTAGACTTGGGATCTTTGTGGGGTTGGGGGGTCGTGGTATATATGGAGATTGAGCTAAGCCTCGCCGTCACAGTTGCAATCCGCTATACAGTATGGTTGTAGCTGGGTTGTCTACATATTGGTAGATTTGTTCTCCACACGGCCAGGATTTATTATATTTAATTCCCTGTGAGCAGAGTGCTGTAAGTATTCTACTGTCGTCGTTGAATCCGAAGGTGTGGGAATCAAATAGGATTCCAAATGGTGGACAGAATAGAAATTGTGGTGATTATCTTGGACCTGAATATACTGTGGATTATGTCGTCGAGGGACTTAATTTGTCCTTGTCGTCTTGAACTGCTGGACAGGGTTTTATTCTTCAGGACTGGGAAGATTCCCATGGCATATAGCTACCTGAAGATTAAATTATGTGTGAACTTTGCCTACTGTCATTTTGGAGTCTTCGCTGTGAGGACATATCATCGTTGAAAACTGAACGCCTTCACATAGATACTGGAACTCCTTTATACGTATAATAAAATTGTAATTATATGTAATTTTGTGTTTTGGACATACCAAATTCTTGAACCAAAGCAGTCAAGATCATTAATCTTTTTAAATTATATAAAATTCAGATCACTGTGTGCACAAGGCTCGTTTATTTGTTTGAAGTATTTCTGTCCTTAACGTCTACGAGACTTCATAACCGTGGGATTTTTGTGGGTGTGTGTGGATGTTTTGGGGTGTGTGGGGCTGTGGAAAATGGGTGTATTCCTACCCGGATTGTCTGTTTCTTTTTGCGGTCGGGCATTTTCAACGCATTCATATTGTATCAATCACCATGATCATATGGGCAAATCAGTGTTTCCTTCCCTTGAATTGTACATTATCAGTCTGTTTCATGAATTTTTGGTGGATATCCCTGTGCTACAATGGAAAAACCCAGGACCAAGCTAATTATATTCCATGATTTAGTGTGACAAACATTTCTAGTGAAATAAAGTTTGTCCCTAAAATTTATACTTTTCTCACTGGAAAGACTTAAAATTTTTTAGTATAAGCAGCAAAGTGATCATTTTTGGAAATTTTTCCAAAACTGTCATTCTTACCTATGTGTAGCTCCTAAGTGGAAGTGGCTCCATGATTTGAATTGCTTTCTTTATATTTGACTATTTTGTAGGTACATTATACGTAAGAATCGATAGATTTGAAGGTAATGAACATTTTCTAATTTTTCATAAAAAAAGGGGAAAAAAAGCAATATGTTTTCATTTTCTCTCTATCAAAATAAAACATCCTTAAAAAAATGTGATGACCCGGTAGAGTTTTCAACATTGTGATTCATAATTCAGAAAGAAGTAATGTCCTGATTCTAACAGGTGCAAAGTTTCATTTTGATTGAGATTGATTTTCTAATTTTTGAAGGTCTTAAATTTCCATTTTTTTTTTTAGTTTTTTCATGCAGAGAAGGAACCTGCTGGGGTGTGGCCATATTCATGGTTTTCTCGAAAATTACATCTAGACTCAGACACTCTGTCTATCCTCATGATACCCTGGCAACAAAATACAACTGGGATGAATCGGGTCAGTCGGGGTAACCCTACTCTCAAGAGAAAACTGTACACAAGACTGACAGCTTACCATAACAATGTTTTTTTCATGATTCATTTGCTTAATTTCCAAATGAACCATGGAGACATTGATTTCTGAATGATTTTAAAATCAAAGGGCTTTACATAAATTAAATTTGGAATTGAGAATCTGAATCAATCCGAGCAAGAGGCACATTGGGAATTAACCCATGACTTTTGGTCTTGTCCGGAATATGAAATTTACGAGCGCCTCTATACCCAGTGCCATATTTCAGTTGCAAGTAACGATTGTGCTCTGCTTACGCCGCTTGCTGAAAGTCCGTACAATGTATATGCCCGCGCCACTACTTCTACTTCGAGCTAGGACATAGTATACAGTCGTCCATGAATGAGCACGAAGTTTGTAAGAGAAATAGCTGCCTAGGTGGATACATCTTGTGCTGCCATGTATTACGATAACATTATTTTTCCTTGAGTGTCAGTGGTTTCTGGAATGGTCTACAATCACTGAAGAACCACTGACCAATTTTTAGATATTTTAATGGAAATTTCAGACAAATGGCAGTTTACGCACTTAAACCTCATTCACTTGAAGGACGAGTTTTATCAATCACCGACTGATGCACAGGTCTTTAAATGCATCCACACTGCATCCTACGAAACAAATGATGCACCATTTAGCGGGCATTCGAGCATACGGGCGGTACGTCTGAAATATATTGAAAGATTTTGAACAGCACGAAATTGTTTTACGATCAAGCTTCACAATTTCAATGGTCAAGATGGCTCTAAATCATATCTCCTTATTTCAGCTTGAATCCTAACTTACTTAGTAGAACAACCCTCTTAGCGATTTTCAATGGTTTGCTGGTTCAGACCAATGGGTGGAAACTATGTGGGGGGTAACGGCTCAAAAATGGGTGGGTTAGGCAATTTGTTTTAAAAAAACAAAGAAAATCAAACATGAGGAAAATCTTACAGAGCAAGGAGATTCAAAAGGGAGAGGGAATAGGAAGGTGACACACAAGGAATGCTGCAATTAAAATGTGATTTCATTATAAGTTGATTTGAGCTTTTCTATCCACAAAACACTATCTTGAATTCCTGACCTTGTAATTTTCTAATAATAATGGAGTTAACAAATATGCCATATTTAGATTTTGGTGACATTTTGATAACTTATACTGCCCTTTTGGAAGTGATCCCACATATTTCTCAGATTTTGCAGATTTTATTCCCATTTCTATGCCCATTTGTTAAGTAGAAGTGCATGGGCAGGCTGTGTTATCTTACCGGCAACTGGAATGGTGGTCCTAGGTGTTTATGATTGGTGCTAGGTCCTTCCACTCTACCGCCTTCCTCTATGATCTTCTGTACATCTGATTGGCTGAAACAAAGTAAAAACAATAAGTACATGAATACTTTTCTACCATTTTGTTACCTACACTATCTGTAGCCTGACTACTGAGGCAACAACAAATTTTTTAGGGCAGTCTTCTGTGATGAATAAAATTTCATGCATAATTCTTATTCAAACATGCACTATTCATTGGTTGAAAACTGAGATAAATAGTGTGTCATGATTTTAAGAAGATCTTTGATATACTAGTTCCACATGGGACTTTTTTTTTATTCTTACCATGCCATTTGCCATGATTCAAATCAATGCCAATATGTCAATGTCCATTTCAAAGTTTTATTGGACATGATTTCTTTCTTTGCAACTCTTTTTTTTTCCTGTTTTGTTTTCAGGGAGGGGAATTCATCAGGCACGAAAATCAGCAGAGGCAAATAGGAATTCTAATTCCAAAATTATTGAGTTTGGCAGCAGCTTCGAATTACAATTTAGAATTACTGCACGCGGGGTGCATGTCACTTCAAAAATTTACATGCACCTTAAAAGGTACTGCACCGCTAATGTAAACATGGATTGGTGCTGTACTGCTAACCTTTATTCACATCATACTCTGGCACCACAAGAGCTTTTAGACTAATGACATTGCTCAAATTTTATCATTTCAGCATTCCTGACTGTTCTATGAAATAAGCTAAAATTGCAGTTTAAATTTAAAAAAAAAAAAAAAAAAAAAAATAAAAAGTTACATGCACAGAGAGAAGCTACATGCACCTGTGCATGGGCACCTGGGTAATTCGAGCCTGGTTTGCAGGCAGATTCCACTATTCAAGGGCTTGTTCTGATTTTTGTCTATTGTGTTTCTTTATTGGATATGAGACCTGACACTTGTATACAATTGCCCACTAGCATCAGGAACCAACTTGTGGTTTGGATGCTAGGCATGATAATGCGTGGGGGGGTCCGCAAAGACACAGTGCGTATGTTTATAAGCGATTGGTGGCTTTGAATTTATGCGCAACGTTACCATTGTTCATTTATAGGCCGGTGCAACTGTGCTGCATCATTCTTTGTTTGGAAATTTATTTCATCATCAAGCTTTATTAAAAACAATCAAACGCACACCACAACAAATTATAAAAAGGATTATAAAAAACAACTGCAGTATTAAAAGCCTAGACGCAAGGATACTCGACCAGCAAGTCCTTGGCATATTACTGCCGTGATTTCCATGACAAATTCAGATTTTTTGGTAAATTGTCTGCTGTAACAACATTAATGAATTACATTAAAAAAAAAATGCATATTTTTAGTTTCTCTTGCAGTGGCAAAAATCAATGCCTGCATACTCAGTTTGAACGACTCATATGGCAAATGTCCCTGCAGGGTTTCTGCCATTTTTCATCGTCAACCTGAGCGTGCATCCATTGATTTTTTTGCCAATGCACTTAAAAGCTAAAAAATATGCAGCCAAGGCGGCGACGAAAATAAAAACCCTGTTTTCCGGGCCCGACCGACCACCCCGATTTTTCCAACTTTTTGTAAATTTGTTTTTTTAGTTTTTCCAAACATGTAAAATCAGCCTGTTTTTAGCCAATTATTCAAAAACACATTATGTTTTATAAATCATCTCACTGAAGCCTGGTTTCCTTTCCAATGTTACTGAAACATATGCCATTTTCCCTTCTGAGAAGTGGATGCCCCAACTTACCATATTACAACACCACATACCCCCTAAAAAGAGAATGGTCTGACAAGTGACCCCAGTCAACAACACCCTGTCGACCTTAGCTCTTCCTTATTATTCTCGTTGGCTCAAGCCCACACGGAACGTGCGTACATATCATGACTGTGGGGCGGCCTGGAAGTGGAGTCACATTGGAAGGAAACCAGGCTTCATTACTAGATGATTTAATAAAACGAATGTGTTTTGAATAAATCATTACACTGAACTGATTTCCTTTAACAAACCATGTTGACTGAAGCATATTCATACCCCCGTTGAATGAATATTTCAATCAACAAACCAGAGTGCTCACTCAGAACGGAGGTTGGAGCATGATATTTCAGAGCTGGCAACAACGTGCAGCCAAAGGCAAGACCTACGCTAAACATAAAGAACATATTTTTAAAGGCCTAAAGGCAATAACATAAAATCGGAGACATAAAAAAGACGCTCACCTGGCAACGGAATACTCCTGGGCGAGCGTCAACGTCGGCAACCGGATAGGAGACTTTATGTATAGGAGTTGAGTTTTAGTGTGTTTCTGCAGGAGCGCCCTCGCAAACGTTCTCTTGAGGAGTTTGTACCTTTCTGTAGTACACTGCGAAAACGTTGTGGGAGCCCTCCACGACATAGGCTCGCAGATTTCTTTTTCGGCAATACTGATTCCGCGGTGGTGCCCATTACTACGAGATGTTTCGAACCGAATGGGCTCGAGCTTGTGAAGCTCCTATCACCGCGGTGGAAGCATTAATTACACAGTCGCTAGTCCATCTAGCAATGTGTCGCTTGGCGCGGACTAGTGGGGGGAAGCGTGTGTTCTTAAGAAACAACGAGTCGTTCGTGCGCCTGAGCGGACTAGTTTTACCGTTTTGTAGTACTCCCGGGCACGAGACGGGACACCACAGCGCTCTTGCCTGCTTCCCTCCCGCACCGAAGAGTGACATGTAATTCGGGGTAAGATAATTGTAGAGTGTCGGAAGGAGGATGACTCGTTCTTGCCAGAAAGTCCGGCCTAAGAACAATTGACCCTGGTCCCGAGAGAATTCAGACGCCGACATAGAGATATTCTTGATCTCCTCGCATCGTCTCCCAGAGGCGAGAGCTACCAGGAAGACCGTCTTAATTGTGACATGTTTTAGTGACGCGACTGCCATTGGTTCGAATGGCGGCTTCACCAAGTAGTCTAGGACTGTATTGAGGTCCCAGGGTGTGACCACCTTCCTGGCCGGAGGTCGTGTCTTAAACATCCCCTCTAGAAGGAGAAGGATCGAGCCATCGTCATTGCGAAAAGCCCGAATCCTCGGCATCGCTGCCGTATAATGGCCACACAGTCAACGCCATAATGCTCCAGGACAGACTGCCGTCTCCCTCCGTTCCGGAGGTACAAGTCCGGACGGTTTGCAGACGCAGCGTCTGATCCTCCAAGCGATCCACCATCGGACGAAACCAAAGGTGTTTTTCGGCCAAAAGGTAGCGATGAGGATGACACTGCACGCCTCCCGCCCGATTTTCGAAACCACGTGATGTAGAATCGGATCGGCGGGAAGGCAAAGGCCGTGAACCCCGTCCAGTCTATCGCCAGAGAGTCGACTGCGTACGCACCCTGGTCGTGAGTCCGGGTGCAGTACAGAGGGAGCTGGTGACCCAGTTTCGAGTCGAACAGGTCGATCTGAGGAACATAACCTCTCTCGAAGATCTCCGCACATCTCTTCGGTTCAGTTCCATTCGTCGGCAAGAAAAGTTGACTGCTCCCCGAATGTGTACTGCGGAAATCGTGATGGCCCGGTCCCCGACACCACGCTATGACTTCGCAATGGCGCCGAGGCACAAGGACCGGGACCGATTCCCGCCCCTGCTTGTTGAGTAGGCCACCACGGTGAGTTGTGTCCGACTGTACGAGGGACCCTGGAGTTATTGGTCACCAATCGCCTCGAAGTGAGCTAGGGTATACGTTCACTGCCCACAATTTCGAGGCGATTGACCTGGGACCTGAGCCTCGTCCGGGACCACGTCCCCGAGGCACAAAGGTCTAGGGTGAAACGCCCCCCAACCCTACTTCGACGCGTCCGTCGTGAGACAATATCGACAGGAAAGGCGCGGGGAATGAAATTCCCCTAGTCAGGTTGGGGCGGTGAACCACCATGCCAGGTGTTCCCGGGTCCCTGCATTGATAGGGAAACAGACGGGAATCTGGGTGCCTGATCGGCCTATAGTGCCGTCCTAGGTGGCATCGAAGCAGCCTTCAATGGAAAGCGACAGTACGGAAACAGGTCGACGAGACTGGCCATCAAGCCTAGAAAGCGAAGCCAGCTCGAGCGGGGGCCTGCGTAAGCAGCGCCAAGGATGTCGCAGTTTGAACCACGGCATTCACCCGCTCGGCCGCCGGTTCTGCAATGCCCTGAAGCATTTGCGCCTAAGCAACCAGATACCTCAGGTCCTGAGAGGGGGGTAAGGCGACTTGTCGAAGTTGACAAGGAAGCCCAACCTCTGCACGACCTAACGTACGACTGACCATGTCGGCCGTCGCCTGTGGCGACGGTCCGTAGATTAGCCAGTGGTCCAGGTACATGCAGAGATTGACCCCCTGCCCGCTGAAGGAAGATGGCGCCCACTTCCCGGGTCCCATCGTGAAGACCCTGGAAGAGGTGGAAAGTCCGAATGGGAGGCCACGTCCACTCATACGACTGGCCCTCGATTTGGAACCCGAGCCAAGCGTCGGTCGGATTTTGCGACTGGGACGTGCAGATATGGCGTCTTTCAGAGATCCAAAGAACGACGCCCAAGTCCCCTTCCAAGACAGCGCAGGATTGACGCGATAGTTTCCATCCTGAACTTATTCGGCTTGTAAACTGATGCAAAAACGCTTCAGGTTCAGGGGGACGCCAAAATACCCGGTCTTCTTGGGACCAAGAAGAACGTCGACACAACAACCCCCCTCCGTGAAGGGTTGGGTCGAACCGGGGTAATGGCACCCTTCGCCAGGGGGGCCTAACTCGGCCAGAAGAACTTGATTCTTCGGCTCCCCGTAAGCGGGGTAGGTCTCGGTGTGGAAGTCGCTGGGGGTGACGCGGTTAACTCTATTCGGTACCCCCACCCGCCCCGCCCACCCACTCAGCGCCCAAGGTGCGGGAGAAAGGGCTGGCCATTCCCGCACAAGAACTTAACAGCGGCGGCCGCCCACCGGAGTGGTAAGTTCCCTCCCGAGGAGAGACCCCGCGGCCGCCGTGCCCTCTGACGAAGCTTCTTCCCCTTCCCCGGCGCCTTGCTTTTGGGAGGGGGACGAGCCTTCGTCCTGGTCCCGGGCTTCTGAGAAGAAGTGGCCGGGGCAGCGGCTTCTTGGTTGCGGAGCCGGTGTTGACTTCGCCTGCTTTGGCGGCACGGCGGGAAGAAGAGGAAGCGCGAGCGCTTCTTCTTCTTCATAGCCTAAGATCCCGGGAGGAGATCTTCGCCTGAGCCGCCTTGAGGCCTGCTCCGACTCCACGAGTTCCGCTGATGCCCAGCAGAGTGAATCACCGAGTCCTCCGAAGAGGACGTCCCGTTACTCGGGCTTTTTTGTTTTTTGGGCCTTAGAGGACCTCCGATGCTAGATCGGTCGCTCAGGTGGGTAACGCAAGTGACATAATGCATTCTCGCGCGCAGGAAGCTGAGGCACGCGCCAACGACATGAAGCCTCCGTCTGCCGAGTCACTAGCGCGGCTAGGACAGTCAAAGCTTCGGAGGCTTCCGGGGAGAAATCTCCGCCCCTCCGCCACGCTGATCTGAGGTCGTGGCGAGGACCATAGAGAAAGCCGCCCAGCCTGGACCTCCAGAGTCCACCGCCAGGTCTAGGTGGCCCAAACCTGGTCCTCCCAGAAGGGGAGAACGCAGTCGGGGTGGCCTTACCCGTCGGCAACTTGGCAGCGAGGTCAAGATCTATGGTCGTAGTCCCTCAGGAATGAGTCAAAGTCCCCTTCAACATTCTCCACGACCTGGCGAAAGTTTTCACCGGTTACGATGAGAGCTTCTGAGTAACCTCCCCGGAGCGCTCCCACAGAAGACCAACGTCTGTGGTAAGCGTCAACGCCTGGACGCGTTCCGTAGGGGAGGATAGGGAAGCCCAGATTGAGCTGGCCCTCCTCCGCACGCCGCTCCTGAGCGGCAGCACTGCAGGCCGAGACGTTCAGGCCGCCCTGCGCAGCACCTGAGGGGTGCACGCGGGATGAGAGTCCACCTCCTCCTCCTCCAATCTGCCGCGGACGTCGATGGCTGTGAAGGAGCATCACCCACGCGACTCTCCTCCGAGCCCGATTCCATCCCGCCTCGCTGTCCTCCGACACAATCGAGTCTGCGGCAGGTAACAGGAGCCCTGGGAGGACGGTGCAACGAACGAAGCGGATGGAGGTGGAAGGCCAAGCGACGCCACCTGGGCGGCGACACCAGAGCCCCCCGCGGGGACCAGCACTGGCGTTGGCTGGGCCGCAGGAGCCATGGGCCTCGACTGCACCCAGCCCGACGCTGACGAGGGTACAGGCCGAGAAGCGTGGGGACGACACCTCCCCAAGTCCCAGGCACGTAAGCCGAAGGGTAGGGGATGGGTAGACCGCCCTGCCCTAGCCCGGTACCAGGCTGTACCGCTGCAGCTCGAGCGCTCCAAGAAGGAGACAAACTGCTGCAGCCAGGCGGCGCAACTGCCCGCGCTCGAAAGCAGGTCAGAAGCAGCCCCGACATCACCTGGTGCCTGCGGCTGGCAGCCGACCGGCGGAGGCACGGAGTGACTATAGCCTGGGTGGGGCTCCCGCAAGCGGAAGCCCCGGTCGAGACCATGCCAGGCTGTCCCATCCCACCCCAGCAGTCGCAGCTCGACTGGGCGGGTAAGCCACATACGGGGAAGCAGCGTAGCCTGAGAAGGCAGGCTGCGGTGGGGTCTGATGTCCCCGCAGGGGTAAGTCCACGAAGGCTGCCCTGCCCCTCAGGAACGCCATAGGCAGGCACCCCACCGGTACCCCACCATAGCGACCCGCCGGGAGACCGGTGTCCGGAAAGCCAGCACTCGCTACTCTACCGGCAGCAAGCGTACCCGCATGAGAGGCCTGAGCGGACCTATTCAGCCTGGGGCATCGCGGAGGCCAACCCAGCGAAGCCCCACCCGCCACGCCCAAGCCCCCGAAGGGCCCGAGTAGCGAGCGGCCGGCTGGGAAGGCACTGCATGACTAGAAAGGCTAGTCATGCGGGGCGCAGCGAGCGTATTCAACACCTGTGTGCGTTCCGCCAATGGAGCCGAGGGCCAATGGCCCCCATGGTTTTGCCGAGACATACCCCTAAGTAGCCACCCGTGTTCGCGTCGGGAGTGCCCAAGAACACCGGACCTTACCACGTAGGTGCGAACAACATCGGCGATGATTAGCCCGGTCGACCAGGGCCTCACCATCACCACTCACCACTACCAGAGCGCCCGCCGCCCGCCAATCCCCCTGAGGGATTGGCAGAGCAGACCGCGCGTAGCCTGCCCCTTAGCCGCCCCCCTAGGGCTGAACCAGGCGAGCAAGCGGCCGTGGGCGCGCCGACGGGGCGGCCCGAAGCCACCTCATCGGCATGCCGTGAAGACGCCGAAGCAACCTCACCTTCGGGAGCACCCAGTGCAGCAGCGGCTTGCCTTGGAGACCCGGGGCGGAGCCCGATCACCACCCCCATCACCACCCACCCCCCCCTTCCCGTGTACGCAGCACGAGCGGCGTACACATGCTCAATGATTGCCCACCTGAGGCATCCGTAGTCCGAGACGAAAGAGGAGCACCTTTCCGGTGCGGGAACATTGTGTACGATACATAAGGGATGGGGTTCCCATTCTTAATGGAGGCAGGCAGCGAACGCAATTGTGCGCCATATGAAACGGGTGAGCGTGATTTGCTAATGGAATAGCGTGCGCAATAAAAACCGTATAGAAAAATAACCCCGCGTGCCGTGGAGTCTCCCGGTACGCAACAGTCCAGACACAAAACCAACTCGGTAAACTGAGTCACGAAGTTAAAGAAATTTTCAACACATTTTTGGCAACATTTTTATTAATATACCACAAGCTATAATAAAATACACGCACAACCAGACCACATATATTGTTAGCGAGCAAGCCGGATAACAAGATAACAAGAACAAACTCACACATATAGTCACAGGCATCAAACGCAGCAACACACGTGCGTCAATGGCTTGCCTTTGTTTACCCTTATTTTTCCCGCTCAACAGATCACTGACCGCATTGTTGGCCTTAAAAAAGGATCAACACAGAATCTTCTCCGACGGTGTAAAAGTCTTCGTTTTATGTCTGTATTCGTCCGAAGTTGCGTTATAATACAGTATATAATCATTCTATATTCCAGATAGATATGGTATCGTAAGTAGGAGTATTCCGTACTGAAGATGACAACAAGTCCGATATCAAAATCCCTCAGATAATTTTTGGCTGCTAAATAGACAGAAGGCTGCGGTTTAAAAAAACACTTCCCGTTCGTACTGGCGGCCAAACGGAAGGAGGAAGAGCTAAGTCGACTGGTGTGACCTGGGGTCACTGTCATACCATTCTCTTTTTTTAGGGGTGTCATTATGGTAATTTGGGGCATTCCACTTCTCATACGGGAAACTGCATATGTGTCAGTCAACATGGTGTAAGGAAATCAGTTCATGTGTAATGATTTTTATTCAATTTTGGCAAATATTTTTAAAGAAATTTGTTTGTACAAATCTCTTTTTTCTCTTGATTTTTTCAGATTTTGGTCTTATTTTTAGGCCAATTTTGAGCTCCAGAAAAGAAAAAAAAAATTAAAAAAAAAAAAATTCGACCGACCCCGACCGACCCTACTCGAAAGGTCGCTCGGCACCGTAACCATTAAAACAGGGTTTTCTTTTTTCGTCGCCTTACCTCTAATTCATTCTCTCTTGTTTATTAGATTGTCACACACTAAATGAGTTGTGTTAATAGATGAAAAGAAATCAATTAACCTCATTTTCTGCCCGGTGTTGAGTCCGCCTATCAAACTTAAATGCCGCCGGTCTTGTCCACTTGAACTTCTTTGTCACTTCAGCAATTACTTCACCCTAACAGACAAATGAAAATTAAGATGTAATATATAGAATTGCTTGTAAATCCATTCACTTGTCATGGAACAATTGCTTACTTAAATGTTTAAGTCCTCTGAGTACACATCCACTTCCAAAATTCTTCTGTAGAAAAATCTAATTTTGGATCACAACTGGCCACTGCCACTTATGTTGTTAAGTCTGCAAGAGACATTCTTTGTAGTTCTGTTAGCTTGGATCTAAACACTGGGCATTACAGACTGGTGCATATACGTATCTTCCTCATTAGAGAGATTATGATCTTGGACCATTTCTCTCTTTATGATGAAAAGAAACCATTAAGATTCCTTAATTAAGTGGAAGAATGAGGCAGGAGTCAAATTCTGATATGTATTACTGGTTCAAGTTGTTATAAATAGTACCGTTTCCCAATTTATAATTTGAGGTAATCTTTATCTTTTTGTCATATCCTTATGGCTTAAATGCCACCACCCAGTGAAAATCAAGCAACACATTGAACGCAAGATCATACACAACGTTGGCATGTGCACGCAAACGTAGCAAAACACGGTATGAAACGAGAGCATTAACCTCAAAATGTAATACCCAGTCTAAATTTCAAATTTGAACCCGGCAGGACCCATGAAATAGTGCTAGATTTCCCACAGCTGTTTGAATTCTTTTTAATGTCCACGAGTTTTATGAACCAAATACAAAAGCAGTGTCTAAAATTAACACCATAATCCGCATGGAAGAGAACATGCTATGATGACTAACTCCTTCCCTTTTTTTTTTCCTTTTTTTCTTTGATCAAAAACACCTATTATGAAAGAAAATAATCATGTGAAGCTCATGGGACTGTTATCATGGTTGCTGGATTGCAGACCTGTGGGGTTATCTGACCTTTTACTGACTGGCACATTCTCCATCACCCATGAATGAATTTTTTTCATATCTTTTCTCACTGCAATTGTAACACATTGGATTGTAAATGTTGTGTTATGCTTATGGTCAATTCTCATAATTTCTTTTACCAAGGTTGATGTACACATGCATAGACTTTCGTGTGTACGACACTGCTCGCCTACATACTGCGGTTGGGATCGTCAAGTGGAGGACAGGTCGATGGTTTCCATAATGAAAAATGCACAATGTTTAACCAAGAAGTCATGATTCCCACTATAGTCTTGCCTAGACTGCAACAACTCAAACAGTTCAAAATTGAGGTATGCTCGTTACACAAAATTGTAATTCTTTGGTTAACCCAAAATCCAGAGGGTGTATTGAGTTAATCCCCCAATGCACCAGTTTGGGAAATTTCACCTCAATAAGGCAATGTGATCCCCCAAAATTCTATTCTTACAACATAAAAACTGACTTTACACCTTTTAGCCTGCAAGTCGACTTAGGTAATTTTTATCATTATAATGAATGTATCGTGGTTCTGAAATTCTTGACAATTTTTATCCCTAGGTACTAACAGTGTTCAGTACAGTACAGGCACAGAGCAATGGCAATGCATTAGGGATGGGTTCAAAACACCCTCTGACCAAAATCCTAACATGAACGCATTCTATAACTCTCTTCTTGTACACCAGCACTTGAATGCCTACATTACAACTTACCGTTGTCTCATCATAGTCCTCTGCTTTGGGATTGACACAGACCACCATGCGTACTTTCCCTTCACCATCAAAGTAATTCTTGAATAGATGGGTTACCTTGGAGTCTCTGAATGGCACAATCTAATAGGAAAGAACAAGTTGATTTTAATGTACGTAATGGAATTGATTCATGATTAAAGGTTGCTTACAGTCTGATTAATAATTTGTTGGACAGAATCGAACACACGCGAGCGTGGACTGCGTGAGACAGGAGGAATATCGCACCTCGTTTCGGGACGCGTAATTGGTCGACGTAGCTTGTTGCGCTTACAAGAGGTGTGCGTATCTCCTGTCCAAGTAATTTTTAATCCCACTGTAGTTCTTGAGGTATATGGTTTGGACATATTATTTTAATCTTTTCCTTGAAACAGCCAGGGAATACAAAAAAATAATTTCCTCAACCGGAAGTTGAAGCTGAGGCCTCTACCAACTCAGTTAACAAAGATGTGAGTGTTGTGGTATCAAAAGGATGGAAAGAGCTCAAGGTTCCAAGACCTACTTTTTGAGCAATAATTTTAATGGGTCAATAAACTTTTCATTTCTTGTTTGCTTTGATGGAACGACTAATCCAAAATCCATACAATTTAATCATAAATTCCACTGCTTCTAGAGCCTTACTAGCACAAGTAAGACCCGGTATGCAGTCGGTGACCTGCATGTACGCTTATTTTGTTCAGCAAGTTAAGAGATGAAAACAATTTCTGCAAACCAGAATCGTTATTTGTGTCCGAATTTCTTCTTTAATAGACATATCACTGTATGTATTCACTGAGCTTTTGTTTGTTTTTGCATAGTTATTGCCTAAAATGTGCAAATGTGATGAAATGATGTGATGCTTGTCCTCATTCTGTAATTTGTTAGTTCTTGGAAGTACTATGTACACAGGGATATAGCTACGCCGGCCGGCGGCGGTCGGCTATGACCAGCACTTGCTCACACCGACCGGCACAGAAGGTCATGGGGCGGTTGCCGACCGGCATTTACCTCAGTGAAATCTGAAATTGCCACAAATTGCAAATAAACTCATAGGTGTACCATAAGTTGCCATAAAGTGTGGAAATTTCTTAAGATTTACAACCGGCAATCAGAGTAGCCTAGCTATAACCCTGTATGTACAGTAAGTGGATGGGTTGAGTTTTATTCATAACTTGTGGTTGTGTAGTGTTTGGGGCCAGTTACAGGCCTAATATTGACGTGCTCACTACTTACCTTATGGTTCCCATCGTCTGGTCCTCTCTAAGAATTTCAATACATGTTCTAAGTGTCATCAATGATGCATAATGTTCCCGCCTCTCTCAGTTCTGTCTCCTGAACTCTTGGTTCTTGACGTCCTCTCACTTCCAGCAAGGTCGACCAGCGACACTGACTCACAACAACTTTCATTCTTGTCCTATAGAGTAAAGGGAAATCAACAAAGTTAACCCAAAAGAAACTGGCAAAATACCAAGTTACATGACCACCTTGTGAGATTGGTCTGTTTTGGATCAATCCATTACTTTCACATCAAAATCTGTGGTAGTTTGGGGACGGACACACACACACTTCGTTTTTCAAATTAAGCTAACTCATTTTTCTTAGCCCTCTTGATTGGGCAGCAGGTATTATAAAGTTACTAAAAAACTAGAAAAATATCTTTTCTACTCTTTACGGAATAAACCTCAATACAGATTGTAAAAAGTTTATTTCGTAGAGAAATATAGAACGTAGTAAATCTGTCGGAACCCACCCACAACGTCAAGAAAAAATCACCCCAAAACGTTATTTTCTACGTACAAATCACCCTCAACGTTACTATAGTAATGTGCGCGCACACACCCACACACCACACAGACACAGAAAGTGATTTCTTAAAGGTCCAGGAAATGAGAGATAAAACCTTACACAAATCTTTACCGGCATTTCATTCCAATAAACAGGGTAAGAAAAAATTAATACACTACCAGTGACAATCATTAGTGAAACTATTGATTCAGTCAGTGCCATGATAGATTCACACCAGTCACAATGGAATTTCTATTACTCTATGAAATACTCATCGTTTCACTAATGTGTCATCACCAACCCAAATAGTGATGGTTCTCATCCCTCCTTTAGACTTGACACAAACCACATCAATTCTATGGCATTCCTGGGGCCTGTAAGGTCCATTCATACTCACTGCACAACATTTCAGTGCAGTGAAAATCAATGAAAACCATCTCCGAGTCAACACACAGCATCGCAAGGATAATTTATCTGTTTTGCTGCTGCGATGAGTCAGATGCGGTTTTCATCCAGTTTCACCGCACGCACTGCAGTGAAGTACGAATAGACTCTTGTGTTGCTCCGAGCAAGCTCAGGGCAAGACAAGCAATGAAGGGAAAAGGTGGTCGGATAATAATGTAGTCCCATGTTTTTTTTTTCTTTTCCACCCAACCTTCATGTTGCAATAAGAGGAGACAAATCCTTGGCTGTACCTAGAAAACACACTTTTCAATACAATTTTTGTTGGTCACTGCAATATGTTCTTATTTAAATTAACCCAATTTCCTCAAAAGACAATCTGGTAGGAAAGGGAGTCACTGTGCAAAAAGTGGTTTTCCGCATATTAGAGTCTTTGAGTGGGACTGTTAACTTTGTGCTTGACACAATTTACCATTTTGGTCCATCAAATGGAAACTATGATACGACAAGCGGCTAGACTAAACTGCAAGATTCTCACCGATGGGATCAGCGGTGTCCTGTAATAATCTAATGTTGCATACAACTGTGACTACGACTAGATTCTGTGAACATGATATGACAAGCGGTATCACTAACATGCCAAGATTCTTCACCGATGGGATCCAGCGGTGCTACCTTACCTAATCTTAATGTGAATACCTGTGACTCCGGCTAGATTCTGTGAAACATGATAGGACAATCGGGACACTAACCTGCAAACCTTCTCACCGATGGGATCAGCGGGGCCTGTACTAATCTAATGTTGAATACACTGTGACTACGACTAGATTCTGTGAACATGATATGACAAGCGGTAGGACTAACCTGCAAGCCTTCGTCCCGATGGGACCAGCGGTGCCTGTAATAATCTAATGTGAATACACTGTGACTCGACTAGATTCGGTGTTCATCTGGGTGTGTGCTACTCTCTTCTCTTTTGACCTGAAATGGGTGAACATTATTTCTTTAAAGTGTAAACAAGAGATTTCTCCATTGGGTGTCCTTTAAACTTTCACCATCAAAAATATCCCCTCTGAAAGGATTAAGCCGAGAAATGTTTCTTGGTACAAAATGTTGAAATTTTTATTTCGTATCAGGAGCAAATACGAAATTCAGCCTATGTTTTCCGTTTAAATACAAGCAAATCCAATCGCCTTTTTTCTCTCTTTTTAAAGCCATTTCCCGCGAAATACAAGGCAAGAAATCTTTGAGTGTTCTAATCTATATGAAATTACTATTACCGTATGACACAATATTTGGGTGCCCCTCAAAATCTCTCGTTCACCTTTAAGCACACCAACTGTTGGCTCAGTAAAGGACCCACGTGAGATCGCCCCCTCTGAGTATCAACCAAATAGGTTTATATTTCCTGTGCAAACCAATACCAACATTCTTAAAATTCATCTCTGATAAGCTATTTACCTTATATTACCTGTCTAAGTCACCATTAAATAGTGGCTTATAAACCAATAATTAGGCAGGTAGGCCAGGGGTTAACTTCCCCCTCCCCCCGACAACTTACTGTGCAAGAATAAAATATACGAGTCATTCTACATTTCAATCTACTTTGGGTATTTTTAACATACATGTTTTGCTATGATATGAAATAAAAAGAATTAAGGTTTTACCCCAAAATACTCATGCTTTTCCAATTGAACGAATACCCAATTTAACATAATGTTATTATACTTCACCATTGCAAATCCTGAATGTTATGTAATAAAAATGGTCTCCCCCGCAGAGTGCCCATCTCTCGGCTCCTTCATCTCTCTGTCTTCGGCGTTTGGCCAGACTCCCATCATCATATATTGCTGTGTGGGGTTCCACTCACCCACACAGTGAAGTTCTGTTTTTTAACGAATTCCCAGCATATGCTGGTACGCATTTTATTCTCCTGGGTGGAGAGAGAGGGAGGTTAAATACCTTGCCCAAGTGCACAACACATTGGCCGACAGCGGGGGTCTCGAACCCACAACCTATGCTTATGAGGTGAACGCTTCATAACCAACTGCACCACGTGTCCTTTAACTAAACTCTTGTCCAGAATTGAGTTAATTTACTTGTGCGCCGAGCGTGACGTGTGTCAACACGGAAGTGAATTGCCCCCCCCCCGATTGGCCTTGTTTGAGTAAGGTGGCTCTCCCCATTGGTTCAACACGTATGAGGCTACCCATATCTCCGCCCTTTATGCAGATATTCTGGCAGCGACTTAGGCCTTTCATTACGTCATGGTACAAGGTGAACATATAATTAAACAATCATTCACAGTGCTACTAAATCCCTTTTTCTTTTCTTTCTTTTCCTTTACTACTTCTTCCATAATGCCTTTCTTGTCGTCTGGATTTACTCGTTGTTGTGGTAGCAGCCTAAGGCGCTCCATAGTGGCGCCCTGAGCACTTTGGTGGATTTGGTCCGCGTATATCAAAGTAATTAACATGCATGTAATCTTATACACAAAAATAAAATGCTTTTAAGATTTTCTACCAAACTGCTAGCCCTCACCTTTAAAAAGAGAAAGACTGCATATGCTTCTTCTGGTTTCTTAACCTCCACCTCAGTACGACCTAGACACTACAGATTGTGATTGCTGTCTTCACGCAAATTCTGTGCTTGTAGAGACCTGTGATAGAGACAACAATTTTGGTAAGTTAATCTGGGATCCCAGCAACGAATACATTGGGAATAAAAGTTTGAAAAATCAAAAATCAAAACATCATAACTACTGATGCTCAATATATTTGAACGATTTGCAAGTTGCAATTTTTTTTTTTTTTTTTTTTTTGTTTGTTTTGTTTTTTTATTTCTGATCAATTTATAGCTTTGTTTTCATATGTGCATACTAATAAACTAAATAGAGCAAAAAGGTTTCCAAGCAATAATACTCAAAAATTCATATAAATGTCACTCAAGTTATAAGTGAAAGCAATGGCAAAAGGTGTAGTAAAAGCTATTTTTTGTCAGAACAGCAGCTGTATTCAGCAGTTGGAGTTTTCCTAGATTCTAGCCGATACTGGAATATTCTGTACTTTTTAGAGGTATTGTATTGAGGGTGAGACGCAGCAGTTTGTCTGGTAGATTTATGGCATTATCACATTGCTCTAGAGTCAACCATTAATTCATTGTCTACATTCTGCTTCCTCTTACAAGGCATATTTGATTGGGGGAAACAGTTTTTGGGACCGGGGGATGCATTCTGGACAAAATTTCAATACAAACTTTTAATAATAAAAAAACATTTTGCTATTTTTCAACCTCTACCTAGAATTTTGTGGGACTCAATGCAGATGGTGGGGACAAGCTGACAGAAATGGGGACCAATGCCAGTGGGTGGATGGGTCAATTTTGACCAGATTTGGGGGGGGAAGGCAGGCCTTCCGATGATAAAAACATGGGTTCTCATTGCACTATTCAATTGTTTTGTGAACACCACACCGTGTAATACATTATCGGTTCATAAGCAATACTACTGATTGATAATTAATAGTTTGTATATTCTCATTTCCTTCTTGGAAATAGGAATGAACTTCTTTCATCATTTTAAATAAAGAAACGTCAGCTGAACTGTCACCCCTCGGGTTTTTAAATGGAAATCCGTTGAGGAGGGATCTGGCTACTCTGATAGAACTGAAAGAAGATCTACCTACAGGGCTCTGGAGAGCTAATGCCGCCTCCGCACATTGACCGTCGCAATACATTCTCATAAAAAAAAAAACAAAACCCGCAGTATGCTGAGTGTGATGTGAATCCGGCCACCCCGCTTGGGGACAAAACCGGATTTAAAATGTTTGTACTACCCTTACTTTCAGAGCTGATGCATTGTTAGGTGATCTGATAGTGTACCATCATATTCTGTCTCCCTATTTCACGCAATCAATTGGTTAAATTTGTTTCTCAAATTTCATATCGGCTTTTGAACGGGTAATGATATTATAAAACAACACAAAGAACAAACAACACAGACACAAACAAACGATTTTCTTATCCTCTGCCGCAATCCTTTTGTGGAATTTAAGTCTGCTCCTTATTCATGAAATATCACTTTAAACTTGTGTTTCCCTTGACCCAAAAGGGTTTGTTGGCATTATCTTCCCCTAACTCTTTTTTGCATTTCCGATTTTCCCAAAGTTTATTTTGTTCCTGTTATTTTCAGTGAGTGGATTTGGAAGCATGTGACCTGATAATGTAAACTTCAAACCGAGACGTCAATGATGGATTAAAAGCCGAGGTAAAAAAGAATGTCCGGATAATCTCCAAAGAAAAGGCAGATGAAAATTGGTCCAACTGCAGACTCTTTAAGCACAAAATAAAATGCCTCTTATAGTCACTACAACATTGGGTGATGGGTTGTCTGTAAGCAGCATGGGAATCAGCAAGCAGTGAGGAATCGTTCACACACTGACGCGCATGGGTGCATGTTAACGTAAAGACCACAGTAGGGAGCATCGCAATCCGTTTTGCCTGGTGGTTGCCCATGGCCCTTTTAGTGGAGAAAAAAGAAATGACACAATTACTGAGATGTCCAATGAATGTTCTGTCTTGAGTGTTATGATGCAAAGGTACAAATGTTTCTGTCAAGAGACAATGCGGCAGTGTAGTGTTTCCACTTTGCTTCAAACAAAACTTTTTAATCTTCTTAAAATTTACTGCATAGCATTTGTATCCAACCCATCCTACAATGAAGGTCTGTTCTCATAGAACAGCCCCTCCAGGGGACTTAGCTACTACCTTTTGCATTTTAAAAATATCAATATAAGTGTACTGTAAAAGTGGAAATTTTGGGCGCTACATTTAATGTTCACGCTTTTCGCGCGCTTCTGACCTAGCCGCGAAGATCAAAACCTGCGAAATGTTTAGTTTGTGTGTATGTCTATGTATGATAGCTGAAAAGAGCGAATTTAAAAACAACAAAAATGTTAAATCACTGAAACCGAAAAATTACACACCCAAATGATCACTTTTACACAGTATTTGAATTTTTAAGCCAAGCACTTAGGTATTTTTTGTTCATACAACTGACCCTAGTTCAGGAATATCCCTAAAGTGATGTTATTTCTAAATCCACTTAGATACTTTCGGGATAAAGTCCAGTTCAGTTCAGTTGTGTGTATGATAAAGAGAGACTTAAGACAAGTTGGTGCAGACACATATTGGGTAAGGCATTTAGCCCCAAAATCCCATTCATGAACACTTTGACATGCCACACATATGCATACCTGTCAACATAGTAGAGGCAGAAATAAGAACTTGGGACACTTGCTGATCCAGCAGTACTTCGTGCCGCAAAGCGAGAATCATGGAATAGAGCATACATGGGTCTTAATTGATATAAATTGATTGCGACCTTTATTATAGAGTGTTGTTGTTTGCATGAAATTGATTGTATCAGATTTTTTCTTCTATTGGCGAGTTCTACTATCACCAAAATTAGAAAAACCAAACTTTGTTTTTTTTTTTAATTGTAAACTAAAAAAAGAAGTTTGGGCTTAAATTACGAATGGTTGAACAAGTATGAAATTGACAAAACACACCCCCAATTTCACAATCCAGTACAATGAAATCAAACAATGTGTCACATTAAAAAAATTTACTGTTATCCAAGACCAGCAACAAGCTGTCTTGCTAGCACATCTCTTAACAATTTAAAGGGAGGATGGCCCGAGGATTTAAGATTATTATAAAGTTTTCATATTGATAGAAATTTGGGCCTCCACCCCAAACCCTATCTGTACAATTTTGCGCCGATATTTCAACCCATTTGATGTGAGAGCTAAAACATGATTTGTAATCCCCATAGAGTGAGTACTGTGTAAAATTAATATTGGTAGACACAAATGTGGCACATTTAGCTCATAACATCCAAACCAAACATCCTTTAGCCCCCTAAGAATCACACGGTAAATGAGAAAAATAGTAGCTTTCTTCTATACAAAATGTTGACCATTCGGTAAAATCTGGGATCCCTGGGAACGAGGCTAATAGTGATCGGCAATTGGACCTTTAAATCCAGGACCTAGATTTTTCATGCAATTATCAGTGTGGACAAATTTGAAATGAAGAGCTTTGTGACAAACCACAATTGATCTGTCTGAAGCAAACCCCACTAAATTGTGTTCATTATGGTATGCACAAAAATAATAGGCTTATCCCAAATGGTTGACAACCCGCTGCAGTATGGGCCATTTGATACACATTTGCTTTAAATATCTAAATTGCTGATAATATAAAGGTGCATTCGTGATTCCAGCACCTTCTGTTTTATTGTTGATAGATTGAGAAAAGAAAATCCACTTTTAGTTGATCCTGACCTTGAGTTTTGTGTTATGATGGAAATGCAGTTTGTTTACCATGGTCCCATAGGCCAAAACTATAGCTTGTTTAAGGACAGACAGGACATTGCTTACTTTTGTAAAGTAACGTTTGTTAATTACAAAACTATCCCAAATAAACGAGTCTTTTCCGTGGTCCCTAGCGTGAGCACATACTATTACCACTTACTTGGGATAATAGGATCTGGTTTGTTTCCTCAGCGGTCATAGATGAAATGTTATAGATCTCTGTGTAGGACACACAACACAGCATAGTTGTTGTCCTCGTCTATGCTGCTAACACGCGTGTTGTCTGGCACTCGCACTGGTTAGCTAGATCTTCATCTATTGCTGCTCTCCTGTTGAATCAAAGGTATAATGAGTCAATTGGGTCGTACTACGGGCACTTTGGTTTTCTTTTTAGGGAAATAATTGAAACAATCTAAAGATGGTAAAGTTTGCCAACAAGCTCACACACAACAGAGAAACATAGTTTGATTGGTTCGCCCAAAGGGGCGATCTCTTGTTGAGTCCTGTAATGAGCAAATCAGACAGCTTTTATTATCAGCGTGTGCCCAGGGGGTTAACAGACATCAGGTCATTTGTTCATGTTACATATTGCTCTGGAAAACTATATATCCAATACAGTCTGTGAATACCCCAGTGCTCCCAGAAAAAACTAAACAGCATCAATAGCTGCATTCACAACTGTACAAAAACCTGTCTGGTAAAATGAGTCTATTAACACATTTTAATTAACAAATGTAGTATAAGCTCTGCAAGTGTCAAAAGTAGGAACATTTGGTAAAAGTTGAGGGGGCATTTAGTAGAGAGGGGAATTATTAGAGAGGGAGCATTATTACACAGTACAGTACATTAATTTATTAAATTGATAATCTTTTTCCTCCCACAGATCGAAACCCTGCCTCTGTCGCCCTGGCAACAAGTAAAACCAGCGTTCTCCATATTATTTACCTATTAATACGGAGGTTGACACTAAATCCGGCCAAGCACACTGGTTTTTGTTCAACTCTTTTGTGCGCTAGCCATCTCCAGGGAAAGATTAATAAATTCATTATGGTCCCTTCCGGAAAATAAAGTAGTTAAAAAATTTCCAACCAACTGTAATATCAAGATATTTTTTTAGAGAGTACAAGCCTGTCATATGAGGTACAAGCCTATCCACTCACCTTCTTGGCATTTGGTGTGCGTGGTGTGCCAGTGTCCTACTATGTTTTGGTGTCGGGTGGAGGTAGTAATTCTCTCTCTCTTTTGTCTCTCCATCATGGCATCAGCCTCTGTTTGTACATCGAACCATTGGCGCCGTGGTCAGGCGTGAACACCTGCAATTGGGGAACACAGAAATTCCAAGTGACACAATTATAGTAAGTTCAATGTAAATGTGAGCATGAACTCCAGGCCTACAATCCCCGACCCGGGGACCGGCCGGTCCCAGAAAAAGTTTCACAGTACGCAGAAAATATTTAAGCCTAAAAAAATCAAATCTGGGAGAAAATTGTTGGAAAAATAAGCTTCCAAACTTAAGATTATATTTCCCAGAAATGATTAGGTTTTTACTGATCACGTCATAGTGGAAAGTATTTTTGAAAATAAGAGTCCTCAAACCCAAGAGTACCAGGCTCATTTGCGTAAATGTCGGCAAGTGTGATTCAAATTGTCGAAGTTTTGTGGTTTAAGCAAAAACATCGGGAAAAACATCAGTCTTCAGTAATAATTATTACATTTGTTTTCCTTTTCATGACATCAGCAAACTTCACAAATAAATGACTGATAATCACCCCCCCAGATCAGCCCGTCCGCTATCCATTATGATATAAACATTTTTGCGACTGCCGCTTTCACAGTAATGGTTCTAACAAGGTTGGCCTTTTTTTATTCAAGTAGAACAGAAATGCAGGAATATCATTATCCCTCCTCGCTACATTCAAGCAATGTATAAGCAGAACCTTGATCCTTCCTCGACAATGCCCACAGGCCATAATATTACTTCAAATAAAGTTTCTTTCTGCGGTCCAGTCCGAACCAGTAAGCGCGAATTAATTATTTTTCATCATCATTAACCCTTGAGTGAGTTTTCAAGCTGAGAATTCATTTAAAGTTTTCATTTCAAAATTATGAATTCCAAACATCCAAATTTGTTTTAAAATATAAACATACATATTGAGCATTTATTATCCAATTCTTAGCTTAAATCATGTATATGTGCATAGGTTTATTTTTTAAACGTAAAAGATCCATGAAATCAGTACCCTTCATGGTGAAATGTAGCACGCAAAGAGTTAAATGTAGCACTCAAGAGTTAAATGTACCCCTACCTAAGCCCTGTATCAATAATGCATAATTACCCACTTGACCTGAATTCCCCTCCCAGGGCTGTGCCAGCTGTGGGCTCACCCTTGGACTATCCACTGCTGATAATAGGGTGTCTTTAGAAAGTCAATCTGGTAGGGAGGGAGTTGTAATTTTGTTAGTTTTTTTATTTTATTTATGGGAGGGAGGGGGACTGAGAACAAAAGTTACATGTTTGATTTTTTAACAATATTTTTAGTGGACAAGGATTTTTTTCAATAAAAAAAACCAGAAAGACAAGTGTAGTTTTCTTTGGTCTTGTTTTGACAATTTAATTAAGAAAAATATATTGTCATTTTACAATAAAATTACACTTTAAAAATGTTAACCCCCCTCCAACTTAATTCTTTGATATGACATTAATGACTGAATGCTTTCATTAAATGTATAACCCTTTTGTGTAGTCTAACGTGTTTCAACTTGAATTTTAACTACAGCTTGAATCATGGCATTATTAAGAGAAAATATTTCTATATTTTGTGAATTATGGCCTTAAATGTACGCCAAAAAGGTTCAAACAGGCTCAGATTGCACAAAGCCATCAATACACTGTATAAAATACCCCGTCCGTAAGGACTTTTCGCGCTACACGCTCG